>CAUYRT010102787.1:0-71660 GCA_963574885.1 Lepilemur ruficaudatus | reverse complement strand
AGGTTGATGGAATACTAAAATATACCAAAGGCAGGGAAGTTGTTTCACTCTATGCTCTACTATAATTCTTTTACATGCAAACATTAACAAGGCTTGTTTTCTCTGATTTGTTAACATCTTAAAATGATTACAAAATTTATTTAAATTTTTTGTAAAAAAGGCAATATTTAAATCAAATAACTCATCCCTTTAAGATATATCTCTTACAAAAGGAGCTTTGAGAATGTAAATTTCATGACCTATATAAAGTATTATGTTGATAACTGATAAAATGAGTATATATTTCATAGAATTAAGTTTTTTTTTATTTTTGTTTTTGTTTCAACAGGAACAAAATATTTTAATTATATTAAGTGCATACTTTAGGATGGAAAGGATTAGGAAAGTAAAGCAATTTTCTACTGAGATACTAATTTATCCTGATAGCAGATTTTAGTAACAACATAAAAGGATATTTGTTTAAATTATACATTAAGAATAGACAATAAGTTTAAAATTATATTTGGCATCATTGACTCTATTTCACAATATATGAAATCTAGTTGAGTTTCAGTTAGTAAAATATAATTTAAAAAAGAAATTGGAGAGGAACAGAGAAAACTAAAATGAATGAATGAAAAACCATGCATTAAAATGAGCCAATTCACACGAAATTAAAACTTCAAAGAAAAATAACATGTAGTAAACAAAATACAGAAATTAAGTCCCAGAAACATAAGGAGATTGTATTAACTCATTGTTTCTTGTGGTAGTGAATTGGTTTTGACATTCGTAATCTCTCTGGTCCTTATGGACACTTTTTAAATTAAATTCCAAATCAGAACTCTTGGAAAGAAGAATCAACTATTTTAATGAAATAATTTGTTTTCACAAAACAGTTAACTTATCAGTTAATCTGTATTTATCTTTTAGGTATTTTTTTATGTACAATTTTTACATTTAGTCACTCATTCTTGGCATCTTTTTAAATATTTATTTGATTCCATGTGAATAAACATCATTTATGTTCTTAGTTTTAATTCATTTACAGTAATTTTAAAATATTATAGCCTCGAAATCTTTCTTTTAGAGAAAAATATACTAAGAAATTCAATATACAATTAGTTAGAAAAGAAACCATTCCTAAGGGAACCAGTTTAGAATTTAGAACTTCATTTACCAAACTACTACTTACCCAGTGATGATGCTGAGATACCTTTAATGAAATGAAAATATGAGAATTGGTGATATACTCCAAACATTTTCATTCCTAATGCATTGTCTTTATCATTAACAAGTTGGCATAGCTCTGCATCAAGGCCTGTAGTACTCAACAGGATTTCCTGGAGAAATTCATAGTCTAATTAGAAGGAGACCAGGAAGAGGGAACTCCTGATTTCTTGTTTGAAAAATATATGTATATAAATATGTATGTATATATATATATACATACACTTTAATCTTAAAAGTAGGATATTTCTTTAGTTGCATGATTACCACTATTTATTTTGCAAAATGTAAATCCTCTGAAGATTGGTACTTTTAGGCTTCGGGGTATAAACAGGAAATGTTATTGCTTTGTTTTGTTTACCCCAGTAGTTTTTCTGGGAGACTTCAGCTATAAGAACCATGCTATGTTTAGTTGAAGCTGGGCTCCCACTGGTGAGCTTCTTGTCAACCGTGTCCCAGATAGTCCATATTCAGCCTTTTTCTCCCAGGCTGCCCTTCCTTCATTGACACAGACTTTCAAGAACAACTTAAGTTTGATTACCTTCTGCAATGCTCATTTGACCCAGGGGAAATTCAAGCTTTCTTTCTCTAACAAATGGCAAAACTACTTGCCAAATAGCCACTGGATTTCCTGAAAAATTAATTGGTAATTTATATGAATTCCCTTTCCCTCTACCGCGGCTGAAATTCAACCTACAGTAATTGGGAAGGTGATAACTTAAAATGGCATGTGTTCAGCTATATTTGTACATTTCTTCAGTTTTTTTTATTACTAGCAGTTGCCTTCTGCTTTTACACCTTACTGCTTATATATATAATTTTATTAGGGAATAAGTGTTATAAGAAAGATTATTAACATTATAAAATTTGCATATAAGCCACATACTTTTGCCCCTTTCTATATATTCTTTATGATTCTCCAAAATCCATACAAATAGTATCGAACCAATAGAATCTAGCATGTAAAGCATGGGCTCTCTAAACCAGAAGAGTAGATTTCAAAAATAAGAGTTGTGAGAATTTATAAGTTTATCAATATGTGTTTTATAAAAACTTGACATTATATTGAGTATTATTAACAAATATTAACCCATCTACCATATACATAGAAACATGGGAGAATATATATTTGAGTGACTTGGTTTGTAAATACCTTTATAAAGAATTGATGTCTTGAGAAGACAATATTATATATCAAAACAAAAAGCACAATATTATATCAATTATTTAGCCACAAACTCGTTTGGCATTCTTTTTCAAGTAATAGTATAGCTTCATATTTAGGCAGAAATCCATTAGAATTATAGAAGCGTCTTTCAGTAAGTATCCATTTAGAGATGCCACCATCATACAATAACAATATTTAAATGTGCTATATCATTTCTGTGGGCAGTTGCTTTCTTATACCTGAACGATGCAATATATGTTTTCTAGGCCAGTTTTAGAGAGGAAGTTCCTACAATTTACCAGCATTCATTATTTGACTGTTTCAGTGCCAGCTTGCTATTAAATATGTCTACATTGGATATAAATTCTACTAAATTCTTGCTTTTGTATTGCAGCCTTCTCTTTGAGAGATTATGACAAAACGTACTTATAACACTAATTGCCTGTAATCACTAAGGCTCACATATGTATAAATATAAGCCCCAAATTTCAAACAGCCAAATTAGATCATGTATTAAAAATTGACTTTGGAGCTGTTTTTTAATATGATGGCTACCAAATTGATCAACAGTCTCTGTTAAGAATAAGTAGACATATTATGTTCCCCAAAACCTTCTTCTATTTGAAATCCTCTAGTGGAATAATGTCTCACCACAGTTCTCCAGTTCAGTTTCCATTTTGAATATTCTTCTTCTAGTGATTCATCCTTTTGTATCAAAAAATTAAATATTCTTCAAAATATTGATAGTTTAAATCTAGGCTATGAATTTTTTATACTTTAATGTTATGTTACTGAAGAAAATCAACTGTCTCTCAATTGCTGGCTGAGATTGTTAACTTTGGGAGGATGGGCATTTGACTAAATGAGAGTATAGGAAAACACTATGAAGCATATGCTATGGATTTGGAAGCAAAGGTTCATTGATGCCAATGAACAGACACATAACAATAAGAACTCACTACAACTATGTCATTTACCAGACAAGAAGCACCTTGGTATTATTTATTGATATATTTCTAGCACAGAGCCCAGTTATGCTGCACTGTATTTGTTAAGTACATATATTTGTTGAGATATTACATACAAATCTGGGAATTGTTGGAAAAGTATTGTTTGAAGAGAGAGGAAGCACAGGAAAATGATTTATGAAAAGATCAAGGCAATTCCTTTTATCCCTCCTTGTTCTGCCATTTTTGTATGTTGAGATACCTTGAATTTAAGCCTTGGAAAATTATTATTTATTAGAGTGTAAAGATTTTGCATTTGCTCTTAGAACTTTGCTTGGACACTCACCATTAAAATTCATTTTATGTTAAATGTATATTCAGAAGAAGATTTTAATATAGTTGCATTTATCAATCCCAATGTTGAGTAACATTCATTTGGGTAAATCTTTATGACAGGTTATAAATAGTGTGAATGTCAACAAGCACAATTACAGCCACAGAGATAGCAACTCTGTATAAGAAATTAGTTCAAAAAGAACTTGTGCAATATCTTTATCAGTTTTCTATTCCTGAATTTCTCTTAATAACTTCTCAATGCTTTTACTTTACGCATGATTCCTCTAATGTTTCTCATAAGGGAAGCTATGAAATTTTTAGTTTGGATGAGTGTATTAGATGTAAACTTATTGAAAGTAAAGTTGACGACTTGTATTGATATTTTGTTTTTATAGGAAGAAAATTATTTTACTTAAATTGTTTTCATATGTAGAAAGTCTGAGTATAGTTCACATAGGTGTAGTTAGGAAAAATTATGAGCACCTTATAAGTCTCAACTTTATTATTTGTTTATAACTTTATATATTTTATTCATATTAATTATATAGTATATATTATTTATATATTTTAAATATATATGTAACATATAAATTATTGGAAGACCATCTAGTCCAGATTTCTCAAACTGTGGAAATTAGGGGAGCCTGAAAAGATAAATGTGGTTATAGCTCCGTTTCAATTTCTATTTCTAGAGAAAGAGACACTTAAATTTATATAATTATAAATAACTAATAGGAATGTACCAGTGGCTATTGATTAGTTTATTTAACCAGTTGGCATATTGGTCACTAACAGCTTTAATGGTTTTGACCATAATACAGTTTTTAAGCATCTTTATTTATAGTCATCTGCTGTTTATTAGAGACTTTTTTAAAAACAGGAAGCTTAAAACTAAACTGAAGGAAAAAATGAGTAGACTTCTGCTTTCTGTTAGGATTTAATAAGCCATTACTATAGCAACACTACCACTAAATCAACTTAAAAAACAAACAGTAAGTCTCCTAGCTATGAAAAAGTTAGTGGCATAGAACTTGGTTTGCTGCCTTAAAAATCTAGAACACTGGACAACATATATAAAACAACTACTTTAGGCATTGAAATGATAACCTGTGCCTAACAGTGGTCCTGAGAGAAGGAGAACAAATAAAGTAACTCTAGTAATCCTTTAGGTTTTCCATCAGTAGAAAAAAATTGAGCCATGGAAAGGAGATGTCAACTCAAGCAGAGAATGGAGGTCACTCTGAGTTAAGAAGACAGAAGTAAAGGTGACTGAAATTTATGAAGCAGGGTACTGGAAAGGAGTGAGTTACAGAGAAAAATAACAGTAACAGCAAAACTTCAAAAATCTGCAGACATCTTCCCTTGAGTCTTTTCTAGATATTAATAAACACCTGTGTTAGAAGAAACTATTAATATGTGAATAAGCAAATACCAATTACCAGGAAGGTATAGATTGAATAATTCTTAGAATATACACAGGACTTAGAAATGATCAAATTCTATTCAACAGAGTAGAGAGACCTTGGTAACCATTGAGTGATCACTACAACCTCCAAAAAGGTCACGCCTTAGAATTAAGAATAAACTAGCACTGGTGTACATTAGACCCAATCTAATAAAGCAGAAAACAAGCCTCAAGTGGTCAAATTGATCTGAAAATAACTTGACTTTCTTCCAAAACAAGTTTTAAATTCCTTAAATGCAGACAAAAAAATTCAAACCCTTTATAAGGTAATACAATGCCAGCATACAATCAAAAAATACTCGTCATGTGTAAAAGCAAGGAACAAGAGAGTTGAAAAATATCTTTAAAGGGCAGAAAGAAAAAATAAATAACCCAGAATTCAATAATTATCACAAATATTTTTGAAAAACTAAACTGTAATAAAAAAATATTTAAGAAAACCAAAAGATGGTAAAATCATTGCTGTCAGACAGTCAGTTGAAATAAGATATGGCAATTGAAGTTCTTCAAATTAAAGATGAATGATACCAGAAGGAAATTATGACTTCAGAAAGTAATTAGAGTACTGGAATTAACAAATATGTTGGCATAGATCAAGACAGTTTCTTGATTTTTAATGTTTTCAAAAGACAGTTGTTTAAAATAAAAAATAACAATGTATTTTGGGCTTAAAGCATATGTAAATTAAAATATTTGACAAAACTATCAAAAAGTATACAAGAAAATGGAAATTTGTGTGTTAGTTTCTTATATATAAGATGGCTTCATAATATTTAAAGTAGATGTGATAAGTTAAAGACGTATGTTGTAAACTTTAGAGGAGCAATACATGCATATGCATGCCCAAGAATCAAAGAAGAGTTTTAGCTACTAATTTAAAAATGGAGGGTAAATGGAATTTCAAAAAAAAAAATAATAAATAGGAAATGAGGAGAGAGAAAAAAAGAAGCCCTGATGAATCACATAAAAAACAAATGTTGAGATGGTAGAATTATCCCAACTAAGCAAATAACTATATTAAATATAAATGGTCAAAACATGCTAATTAAAAGGCAGATATTGTCTGATTGAATTTTTTAAAAAAGACCCAGCTAACTGATGTCTAGAGTAAAAATATATGAATGAAGACAAATGTAGTTTAAATATATGAGGAGGAAAAAGATACACCATCCAAAAAATAATCCTAGGGATGCTAATGTCCATGTATCTAGTTTATACATTGAAGATAATTGAAATAACAATATAAGAAAGACAATGTTGAAAGGACAAATTAATAAATCTATAATTATATTTGGAGATTTTTATCTCTGTTAGCTTAGGAATTTATAGAAAAAGCAAACAAAAAAGTGAGGAAGGTTATAGAAGACTTGAATAAAACTTTCAACCTATTTATCTAATTGACAATCAATATCCCCGTTTATATAGACAAGTTCATCTTCACTAAGTTTCTCTGGCTGCATATCTAGAGTCTCTCAAATGATGTCAATATCAAATTATTGTTTATTTTATTTAAATTAAATTTATGCTCATAATATATTTTCCCTAATTTCATGTATTAAAATATTTTTGAGTACCTGCTATCTATAAGTGACTGTTCTATTATCTGAGGACACAGTGATGAATAAAGCATTCATGTTGTCATCTCCTTTCAGTGTTTATATCCTAGAACAGAATTCAATGATGAATGCTTTCAGAGGATATTAAAAATGCAATCAAAATTGTGATAATGTGAAAGGAGAGGGATATGACAAGAGCATATAACAAGATGCCCTGAGTAAATATGTTGATGCTAGAGACATGAAAAAGATAGTTAGTATAAGACAAAAGAGACATATTATCCAAAATAAAATCAAATAATTTAAGGAAAACTTTGAACTGTAAATTTTAGTAGGTTAATTAGCATGATTCATATTTTCAAAATATAATCCCTACTTATCTCCATTGAAAAGGCCTAGACCATACCCAACACCAACATCACAGTTTCTAAATACAATTTTCTGATAAAGGGAACTTGGGATCCTTATAAAAAAAATAGTTCTAGTTGTGGACTGAAGACAACGAAAGTATAAGGTGAGCCTGTAAGTTCTTGTGCCAGAAAGCAAGGAAATACTCAAAGACCAATGGAGTAATGTTGAAAGGGAAGAAGGACCAGCTGGAAGGAGAGCCAATGAGATTCAGACAAATCACATGGCTGTCAAACTCTATGGATAACCAGTGTTTGCAGAAAGTTCCAAAGTCTAACTCCCTTATTTGCAATTTGCAAAAAGAAAACCAAACTTTATAAAGTAGAAATGAAAACCTTAGCCAAGTAATTAAAATTGGCATAGCTAAAACTGGGACAACCTGGTGTTATACGTCTACTGCTAAGATAAAATGTGTAGCACACAGCAACATCTATAGTTTGCTAAATATATGCAATTTATATCTATATATTTACGTACACCTAATTTTCATTTCAAAGGGGCATTCGGGGTATGAAAAAATTCAATATTATCACAAAGAATGTGATAGACAAATTCAAGGTGTGAAGCATTCTACAAAGCAAATAATTTACTGTCTTCAAAAAGACAATATCTGGGGGGAAGGTAACGAACTTAACCTAAACATTTGTACCCCTATAATATGCTGAAATTAAAAAAAATGAACAAAAAATAAAAAAATAAAAAAACAACAAGACAATATCTGAAAAACATATATGTGGCAGTGATTACTACCCTAAATTAAAGAGGTTAAATAGATATGGAAACAAAATGCAATATGTGACTTTCAATTAGCTCCTGCTTCAAACAAACAATATACAAACAGAATATGTAACATATATTTGGGGAACAATTTAGGAAATATAATTAGTTAATGTTAGTGATTATTAATAATTTTCTCAGAAGTGATAATGACATAGTTTGGTAAAAAACTAATCTTTTTAATAAGATGGATCTAACTATGTGATGTCATGAGGTTTATCAATCACAAAGGGCAAAACTTTAACATAATACTGAAACAATTGTGAGATACTTATATTCATGGTATTACATGTACTGTAATTATGCAGTATTCAATGTACTTTCCATTTTTAAAATTGTTTGAAATGTTTCAATAGTAAGGATGGAAAATAAAATAAATAGGGAATAAAATGAATAAGGATGAATTGGAAATAAAATTAAAGTAAGTGCCCCTATAATCTGCTCTTTATTGAAAACGCAGAGTAAAGTTCTTACAGAGATAATGATGACTGAGCCTTCTCAGGGCACAACCATTCAACAGTAAAACCTGACAGCATTATACCCCTCATTGTCTGCACTCCAGGCTCTTTCTATTTATTCCTAGTTTTTGATGTGACATGTTCCTTCCCATCTTAAAGATAATGAACTTTGTGTTACATTTTCTGGGCCCTTTCCACTCCCCTGCTGCCACTCCTAAATCCACCTACCTTCTTAGGTCACATACTCTCAAGCTAGTTCATTTCTTTTCGTTTTTTAAGACAACTCCAATTAAATTTCCTCAAATAAGTTTTCTCATATCCATCCAAGACAGGTCAGGGCATCTTGTTATAGGCTCTTATCACATCCCTCTCCTTTCACAGTATTATCACAATTTTGATTGCATTTTTAATATCCTCTTAAAGTATTCATCACTGAATTCCGCACTAGGATATAAACACTAAAGGGGAAGACAACATGTGTGCTTTATTCATCACTGTGTCTTCAGATAATAGAATGGTCACTTATACATAGTAGGTACTCAAAAATATTTTAGTAGATGAATTTAGGGAAAAATATGAGTATAAATTTAATTTAAATAAAAGAAACAATAATTTTGCTTTCCTTATGTTTTACTCAATATAATTGATAAGTATGCAAGTTGTCCTCAACTTGAAACTAAAAATATTTACTAATATTTAACTAAGAGCTCTCCTTTCCTTTTGTATAGTCATTGAGAATAATACTGTGAAATTCAGGATAGAGAAGAAATCAATTGTAAATCCCCAAATGAGGCAAGCATCCAATACAGGATTATTCCAACTGGTAAAATTCTGATGTGTTTGTTTATCTTCTTAATGCCTTTAAACATACAGTGTGAAGGTCTGTTGATTGTATTGATCACAGAGCATCCTGTGGAGTTTTGTGTTACTCCCTTCCAAATAATAGGCTCACCTTGAAAATGTAAAGGTTAAAACATGGTAAAGGTTAAAACTTCTTGATTGACAAGCATTTATTTCTTTCATGAGATTGAGGTTCCCCTAAGTCATTGTCACTGAATTTCTTCTGCCAAAAGCTATAAACCTTGTCCAAAAACCATGGCAATTGAATGAAAATAAAAAATAGAAATAAATCAAACCAAGACATAAGAGAATTGCTAAGGTAATCAGGCTTGCTTTGATAGAATATTGTAACCTATCTTATATTTATTCTAAGGGTTTTTCCCACCAGACATTCATATTTTCTAACATCCAAAATGAAATTTTTAGACTGGCTTTTGCACAGTGACATACAATTATATGAGAAAAATCTTTTAAATGTTGATCAATTGATCATGTCAGTTCTCTTTTAAAAGAAGTTCTCGAATGTGATTGTGAGGTACCTTTAGACATCATTTGGGAGATTCAGTGTTGCTAAGAATGAGTATAAAGTTTCAATTATGCATGATTAATAAGCACTAGAGATCTGATACATATTAGAGTTAATATTGTGTCATGTACAATTAAAAATATATTCAGAGGATAGATCACATGTACAGGGTTCTTAAAACAACAAAATAAAAAGGATAATTTTAAAAAAGGATTTGCATAAACTTTACTTCAAGAAAACTATATATCTCTCTTATTTATATCTTAAAGCTGAAATTAAAAATAAGTAAATAAATAAAACAAAAAGAAAAATAACAACAAAAAGATGCAGTACCTGATTTCAATCATAGATCCATGTAGGGCTGCAACACTGTTTATTGTTTGTTTTAGTGATTGTTTTTGTTTTGTAAGATTCAGCAAAAAGGGCTACCCATTCTAATTATCAATCAACATAGAATAATATATTCGTATGACTGGGTTTCATGTTCAGACCAGGCAGGAATGTGGCTAACTTCCAAAATGAATTATACATCTGTATTAATTTGATGACTATCATTATGGAGAACATATGCTTATATGATTACAAAACTAAGAAGTGTGATTTAAAAGTATTTATAATTGTGTGCAGCTTCTTATTGTATTCCAAAGGGGCTGATTAAAATAGTTAATTTAAAGATGCACAAACTCTTTAATAACAAATATTTTTAAATGGTACAAATTCAGAAAATTACTGTACTTACTGAAATGAAATATGATAAATTAATTTGAACATTAGCCAAAGTAATTGTCCTTCAGACAAAGGCAGCTAAGGGATTAGAGATTAAAAATCTTAATTTCTTTATTTTTCTATACTTGTGTGCATATAATTTGGCATGATAATCTTTTTTCTTTCCAAATTTGAAAATATTTTGCCTTCAAAGACTTACTTCAAGTTAAAATACTTGTATTGACTCAATTATCGTAGAATAATTCTTCTATATTCAAGAAGAATTTAGATGATTCTTCTTGAGAATCTTCTGAATAATAATATACTTATTATTCAAAATAATATTGTTAAAGTTATTCAAAATAATAAGTTTGAATATCAACTCTATCACTTAACAGCCACACCAAGGAGGCCAGGTTTCCTGGTGACACAGCTAGAGAGATTTGATACTTCCATCAGCCTGTGTGAAGCTGAGACACCCCCATCTCCCAGACACATATACCATTATTTAGATATGTAGGAAAGATAGTGTAAATAAGCATTTATCTTTTGTTTTTTATGCCACAGAAATTTCAGCATAATCCTGTGTAATACAGAGTAGCAGGATATAAATTCTAAACATCTCTAATCATCAGGGAAATGCCAATCAAAACTACAATGAGATATCACTTATCCCCAATGAGAAAGGCCTTTATCAAAAAGTCCCAAAATAATAAATGTTGGCATGGATGCAGAAAGATAGGCACACTCACACACTGCTGGTGGGACTGCAAACTAGTACAACCTCTGTGGAAAGCAATACGGAGATACCGCCAAGCGAATCAAGTAGAACTACCATATGATCCAGCAATCCCATTACTTGGCATCTACCCCAAAGAACAAAAGACGTTCTATAAAAAAAAGGCATCTGCACTAGAATGTTTATAGCAGCACAATTCAGAATTGTAAAGATGTGGAAAAAACTCAAGTGCCCATCAATGCATGAGTGAATTAATAAAATGTGGCATATGTATACCATGGAGTTCTAGTCAGCCACAAAAAAAAAAAAAAAAAAAAAAAAAAAACAATGGTGATATAGCACCTCTTGCATTATCCTGAATAGAGCTGGAGCCCATTCTACTGAGTGAAGTATCCCAAAAATGCAAAAATAAGCACCACGTGTACTCACCATCAAACTGGTTTTAACTGATCAACACTAGAGTACATATATAGTAATAACATTCATTGGGTGCCAGGCAGATGGGAGGGAGGAAGAAGGGATGGGTATATACACATGTAATGGGTGCAGTGTGCACTGTCTAGGCGATGGACAGGCTTGTAGCTCTGACTCAGGTGGGGCAAGGGCAATATATGTAACCTAAACATTTGTACCCCCGTAATACACTGAAATAAAAATAAATTAAAAAAAGATAGAAAAAAATAAGACTAGTTTTCTAAATCCTCCTCATATACAAGTGAGCTGAAAAGTATCACCATCCTTGTGGCAGAAAGGGAACAAGAACTGGCTATTAGTGAACACTAGTTATGTCTACTGAATCATCCTCTTAAAAAAAAAATTCTTGGTCTTGAAATTGGAATTCACAAGAGACTAGCACAGCAAGGTCAGAAAATGAAGACCTCAGGTAGACGACACAAGGTGCACAGGTTTTTGACTGATGTGATGAAGACTACCATAAGAAGTAATATAAACTGTACACAGTGAATAAAAGATTGCCTCCCCGAAAGCAAAAAACAATCTCTCAGCCCTGCAGATTGAATGAAAAATAGTGATACAATTTACCACTTTTAAGGGTAAACAAAGAGACCTAATAGATTGAAAGGCTCTTAAAAATAACCATTTGGTGGTATAATATTTTATAATGGCTTATGACTTTTATAATTGTTTCTCACTGTGCCTGAGAAAATCAGAGGAGTGGAAGCGAAGACACACAAAGGCAGCAGAGAAGTCAGTGACAGGCTCCCCACTGAGTGCCATAAGCTCTATTATCTCCTGTCATAGCAACTCCTCAATCAAAGGCAAATAGTGCTCTGGAAGCAGGAGATGAAGGAAAAATAAAACATATGCAAATTACCCAAATTATAGTACAAACTGCTACTGACGATACAGTTAATAATAGAAAAGGGAAGGCATTTCCCCCCAATTTATTTTTTAAATTTTAGCAAAAATTATATACATTTGCTCTCTTACATGAGATAGAATGTGTTCTCTAGATCATCAAGGAGAGGACTCTTTTTTTTTTTTCCATTTATAACAGGTATTTCAGAATGTTCTTGCCAGTATTATAAACAGAAGTTTGTAATATCAATTTGTTCTCTTCTTGAGCTTTCCATTCACTGTGCAGAGCATGGAGAGTCACAGTTCTTTCATAAATATTAATTTAAGGTTTGCTGATGTATGTTTTAACTTTGAAGTGTATATTTGTACATGATATGACTGATATGCTTCAACAGGAAAGACATAAGGGCACAGGATTTGCTAAATCTTGTATAAGTGCCTTTTATCTATGTTTTGGCCATAATAGTAAATACCAGTTTTGTATTTACCAAACATACCAATGAACAATAATATTAAAGTTAAAGAAAATGCTCTTAAAGTGTTTATGCAACACAAAAATTTAATTTTTAGGTAATTTAAAAATAAACCCTGACTGGCTCATGATGAGAACTGAGAACTTTGATTTCTTCATCTGCTTTTTAATCTTACTATTTTTTTAAGAGCTGAATAATCTGCACACTAACTCTGGCTGCTATGCATAATTACTTTACTCTGAGTGACCCTATTATCTACAATGAAAAGAATGAGAAGACTATGTATATATATATTAATTATATATATCATTCATATATACTTGCATATATATATGTAATCATTCAAATGGTCCCCTTATAATTTATTTCCATGCTCTGTGTTCATAATTGACTCAAGTTCTAGAAACAATTAATTATTTTAATTTCTATATTTTTAATTGGATCATTGCATGTGTATTATACAAAGATAAAAAGGGAAAATATTTTGTGTCATTAGTCCAAAAGAAAATCTCAAGGAACAAGGAAAGTAGAGTGATCAGAAAAAGAAAATCATCATTTTGAGCTGACCCAAACAGCATTTCAGTTTTCATTAAAGTTCTATCACCCTAGTACTGTAACCAGACTTAAGTTTTAAGAAAAGTCTGTATTGCAGATATCAGTATTAGGTTTACGTATGAACTGCACTACCCTACAACTAAAACTTGTGGTAGCAAATCCATAAGAATAATCTGGCAATTAGAAAACTCTTTGCAATATTTTCAGAAAATATCATAAAGGGGCTCTTACTGAATTCTTTAATTTTTCAATAATAACCTTGAGTTATGGAAATAAATATGACTTTTTAAGCATTAATATCACTAAGGATATTTATGTGTCTCTATTTTTAAAAAAGAGAATGTTTTGTAATTCAGTCCAATAATTGACATCAATTGTATTTTGTGAGGTTATTAGGCATTATAGAGAATTAAGTAACTGAATAGACCCGAAAAAATTCCATTATACAGGTTTCAAGTAGTGTAGACATAGTTATAAAGAATGATATTATTGCTCGCAACTCATTTAATTCTCACTATCCCATACCTATGAAGTAGATACTGTTGTTTTCCCTATTTTCTAGATGAGGAAATGGAGGAACAGAGGTAAAATAACTTGCTTGAGGTTGTTCAGCCCGATACTTCAGAGTGGTGATTTAATTTAGGTAGTCCAGCCACAGAGTCTGTACCTCAAAACAATATTATAAACTGTCAGTTTTTATTTACAATCCCTTAATTTCACTTAAGAATTTTTTATTTAGTTTCTCTCATCTATGGGAATTTTGGATAAAGTTAACATGTTTTAATATTTACAAAAAGTAAACAAACATAAAACATTACAGAACATTGATTTCTGTTTTGACTGGGATACACAATCTGGTACAAGGCTGAATATTAATCTTCTTACCTGCCCTCAAAGGAAAATCTCTTCTGTCTCTGAAATTTTTATATTACACCCAGGACTGTTTTTCCCTTGATAAGACTGGGATAAAAAAGATGGAAATAGAGTATAGCCAGGAGGTGTTACTGTTGTCTTTGTGACTGTTCTTTTCTATCTTGTTTTTTTCTTTCAGTTTGTGAATATGTAACTCAGTCTCTCCTGTTTCCTTTTGGCCCTATGTTAATCTTCACAGAGTTCCTTTATTTGCCCATCTCTTTAGTTAACCACTGCCATCATGTGAGATTTTACAAACTCAGAAGTTAGGCAGTACTTCTTAAGAAAGCTAAAATCTCTATTTTTATCTGAATTTATTAGAAAACAAAGTGATAGAGTGAAAAAAAAAGGTATATGTAAATATCTTCATATAACCATAATATATCCAAGTTTTCATCCAGATATTTTGTTGATAGCAGCTACTTCAAATTCAAAGATTTTTATTATTGTTTTACTGGTGAAGAATAATTTCCAACCCTTACCACGTATGCAGGTACATGTGCATACCCACAAACACACACAATTTATACACATTGTTTAAAAAATGTAAACTAGAGCACCATAGTGTTAATCAGTCAATACCAATTTGATGGCGAGTACAAGTGGGGCCCTTTCTTCGGGTCTTGTGTCACCTCACTTTGAATAATGGGCTCAAGCTTAATCCAGGATAATACAAGAGATGCTAACTCACTGTCATTTCTTAAAATTGAGTAATATTCCATTGTGAACATACACCAGATTTTAACAATCCACTCATGAATTGATGGGCACTGGGTTGTTTCCATGACCTAGCAATAGTGAATTGTGCTGCCATAAACATTCGGGTGCAGATGTCTTTATCATAGAATGTCTTGTGTTCTTTTGGGTAGATGCCTAATAATGCTATTGCTGGATCGAATGGTAATTCTAACTTTAGCTCTTTAAGAATCATTCAGCAAGTTTTTGGGATTCGTCCATGTTGCATGTGTTAGCTCCTTTTTTTATTGTTGATAAGTATTCCATTGATGATTATACCACAGTTTATTCACTTGTTGATGGGCGCTTAGGTGAACATATCCATTGCTGCCAAAAGTTACCTTGTACTCCTTTGTAGTGCCTGCTTCCTTACCTCCCTCCCTACCGTTCTTACCCCTTGCCTGCCCCCTTTCCTTCTTTGCAACCACTGATCTGCTTTCTGTTACTATAGTTTGCATTTTGTATAAATGGAATCATAAAGTATTACTCTTTTTGTCTGTCTTTAACTCAGCATAATTATTGTGATATTCATCTATGTTGTTGCATGTTAGTAGTTCATTTCCTTTTGTTGAAGTTTATGCCTTCTTGTGCTGTATAGTGTTCCATTGTATTAATATAGCATAATTTGTTTATCTGTTTACTTGTTAATGGACATTTGTATTGTTTCCAGTTTGGGGCTATTGCAGATAAATCTTCTAGGATCATTTAAATACAAATCTATATGTGGACATATGCTTTCATTTCTCTTAGGTAAATAACTAGGAGTGCAAAAATCTTACTGTGTGGTCTTTACAAGAGGTATAGCTTAAATACAAGGACGCTGGAAGATAGTTCAAGGATAGAAAAATATGCCCCACAAACACTAATCCAAGAAGGCCAGTGTAATATATAGAGTTTAAAGCAAGCTATATTACTAGAAATGAAGAGGGACATACTATTATTACAAAGAGATCCAACCCATCCAGAAAATAAAACTGTGTATGAAGCTAATAACAAAGCTTCAGAATATATAAAGCAAAAATGTGTATAAAGCCTCAAAATATATACAAATATATAAAGTAAAAGGAGCTATATAATCCAGTTATAGTGGGATACATAAGCACACCTTCCTCAAAATCTGATAGAACAAACAAGGAAAAAAAGGTAAGGAATAGAAGATTTCACAGCATGATTATCAAATTTGACTTACTTGACATATATAGAGCATTACCCTCAGCATTTTGAAGTACACGTGGAACATTCACTATATCCTGAGCATAAAGCAAGAGCCAACAGTTTCCAAAGGATTGAAATCATTCAGAATATTTTCTTGTGACCACAGTTAACCCCACTGTGGTCACAAGAAAATCAATAACAAAAAAATTTATCCACTGTCAAATGACTATACTATGTTTTCATTCATACTCTGCTATTAGGATGTAAATTAGTATAACCACCATTAAAAATTGTTTTGCAATGTCTACTTAAGCTAAATATAGCAATTCCAGTCTTAGGTATATATCCAACAGAAATGCATATGTACATTTACCAAAAGATGTACATAAAAGTACTAATATGTAATTGGTAATAGCTCTCTAAACTGGAAACATTCTAAATGTATCATCAGTAGAATAGATAATTTTGGTTATATTCATTCAGTTGAATACTCTCTAATAAGAAAAAGAATGAGATACTGCTAAATGCAAAACATGGATGAATCTCACAGACATAACATTGAGTAAAAATAGCCAAAAACAAAGAGAACACGCTGTATGATTCCTTACATATAAAGTTCAAAAACAGGCAAAACTTATCTATGGTGGTGGAAGGCAAAAGAATGGCTATGTTTGTGAAAGGCTAATGACCAGGAGTGGATGTGTAAAAAGCTTCTGGGTGTTGCTAATGTTGATGTGGGTAATAGTGGGGGTATATACTTAGTGAAAATTGACTGATCTATAATCTAAAGATTTGCTATCTTACTGTAAATACTGTATGCTTCAGTAAAAATGTTTATAAAAATGTTTCGGCACTTACTATATAAAATCATTGCTTATATTTGTTTATATTGCTGTTGACCCTATAAATTAGTACATTTCTTATATTCTTTTTAGAAGGCTGTTTTGACAGTATTTGGCAGGAGCTATATAAATATTTCAATTTTTTGTCCAAATAATTCAATTTCTGTGATTTTTTAATCTTACGAATACAATTCAGAAGGAAAAAGCTACACATATAGATGCTTATTACTCTTATTTATAATAGGAGAATATTCAGAGAACTTTATTCACTAGTGAGAGAATGGGTTAATATTCAATAACAAGAGAATGGCATTTCAACTTGAGCTGTTAAACATTTATTAAAACCTATGTAGCTCACACAGCAATATGGGAAAGTATTTATGAAATGTCAAGTGAGTATTACTTTTACAGCTTTGTTAAAATACACGTGGAAAGGCCAGGTGTGGTGGCTTACTCACGCCTGTAATCCTGGCACTTTGGAAGGCCAAGATGGGAGAATCACTTGCGGTCAGGAGTTTGAGACCAGCCTGAGAAACATAGCAAGATTCTATGTCTACAAAAAATACAAAAATTAGCTGGGTGTGGTGGCACGTGCCTATACTCTCATGTACTGGGGAGACTGAGGCAGGAGGATCTCTTGAGCTCAGAAGTTTGAGGCTACCACAAGCTATGATGGGACCACTGCACCACATTCTAGCCCAAGCAACAAAGGAAGACCCTGTCTCCAAAAAAAAAATATATGTATATATTTGAAATATATATATATATGTGTGTATATATATATATTTTAAAAGAAAGGGAACATGGAAAGAAAATCAAGATGGGAAGAGGCTAACACATTTTCTTTCAATATTTAAAAAGAAAGCTTCACAAAAATATAGAGAATTTGTCACTTGAAAAAAACTAAAGAGCCAGAAATTATACCACATTTTTGCACAGTAGTGACAAAATTGAAGTTTAATTTGTATTGTTTATTCTTGATATGAAGAGTTTAAAATTATATAACTTTTGAAGATTCTCACAATAAATAAGTAATTACAATAAGAGTGTTTGAAATAATATAGGTTTAGTCTTTATATCATTTATAAATTTTGGACTTATAAAGTGATCCAAGGTTAAATATTTACATATCTTTTTCCAGTGTGAAGCAGGTTATCAATGCAGCGATTTGCAGTTCATGCATTTGATTTGGTTTTAAAGGAAGAAATAGTTTTTATTGTTTGTTCCAAATACTGTTTTCTTGGAGTTTTAATAAAAGGCTTTAAAGTTAGAGAGTAAAGAAATCATCAATATGTTGACCAAGGACTGAAGGAAATGTGCAGAGCTCAACAGTGTTTGTGGGGGTTGGGGAAGCATTGTGGAATTGGGGTTAAGGTAGGATCATTTTAAAGGGAGAGTCTATATTTTACTTTTTATACCTTTGTGTGTGTGTGTGATAGGATCTTGCTCTGTTGCCCTAGCTGGAGTGCAGTGGTGCAATCATAGCCCACTGTAACCTTGAACTCCTAGGCTCAAATGGTCCTCCTGGGTAACTAGTACTACAGCTTTGTGCCACCACACTGGCTAATTTTTAAATTTTTTTTGTAGAGATGGGGTCTTGCTATGTTGCCCAGGCTGATCTCTAACTCCTGGCCTCAAGCAATTCTCCTGCCTAGGTTTCCCAAAGCACTGGAATTACAGGTGTGAGCCACTGTGCCCAGCCTACTTTTTATACCTTTGATGGTTTTACAAATAGTAATTTATGTGTTGTATATTTTAAATGAATTATTTAATTCCTGTTAATGTTCTGTGAGCCAAGTTCCAATTTCAGTTCTATGGTCAATTGAATTACTTTGGGATGAATAGTCTGCCATAAAATGCATAGTCTGTTTTGCTTCCTCACTCTTTGAAAAATAATTTATCTTTTCTGTTACAAAAGAATTTGTGGCAAGCGAGATGATTTCCACTTTAATTTTTGCTGTGTGTATTTTTGCTGAGCTCTCCTTGGGAACTCACTTTTTGTTTCATAGAATTCTTTAATGTGCACGGAAATCATTTTGTTTCTTAAAGTGGTTTTTACAGTCATAGTTCGGAATTCTTCAGTCTTTTATTATATGTGCATGTTTTTAGAGTAAGAATGATGGAAATAAAGTGATTTCCTTTTGCATATATTATTCCCGAGAGATTTGTGTTCTCCAGAGTTTTTCTTTTTTACTTTTTTTACTGTAAGTTGAGACTATAAATTAAATAGCTCACTATTTTAGCATTTTAAACATAAGTACTTCAGTGTTGCGTTTGCCAAAAATGTTTTGACTGAGTCTTCTCTCTTTCTCTTTCTTTTTAAATTCAGGCTCTGCTGGTTCTTCATCAGTTAGATAGCATTGATTTGTGGAATCCTGATGCTCCTGTAGAAACATTTTGGGAGATTAGGTATATGTACTTTTCTTTTTCAATTCAATTTTAAAATTTTATTTTTTTATTTAAATATCAACTCTACAGTACTTAGTTCATTGTAAAATTTTACTTCCAGAAGTTTTATGATTTTATATTTTATTTGACTTCAAATTATTAGAATATTTCTTATTTTAACTGTAGAACAATGTTACAGC
This sequence comes from Lepilemur ruficaudatus, assembly GCA_963574885.1. Classification (NCBI taxonomy): domain Eukaryota; kingdom Metazoa; phylum Chordata; class Mammalia; order Primates; family Lepilemuridae; genus Lepilemur; species Lepilemur ruficaudatus. Next base: position 51,949 of record CAUYRT010102787.1, on the reverse strand, counting down.
AATTTAGAGAATAAATTTTTAAAAATAGTAGTATATTTTATCATGCAACTATAAGTACTGTCATTTGGTGTATTATCTTCTGTTTCAGATTTCTGTGTCGTTACAACTGTGTTTTTCATAGATTTTCATAGTTATAAGCCTAAAGTAATAAAATTTTATGACAATCATTTTTTTCAGTTTATTAAACTATGATCTTTTATAAATTTTTCATAATACCAGTGCTTCTGATGAATGAATTAATAGTGGACATCTACTTAGAAGGCAAAAATACATACAGAATTTTATAGTCTGTTTCCTAGGTTATATAAATTATTACCTTTTAATAGCATAAAGTCACCACATTGAGGAAAATATAGGTGTATAAACCTCAAATTTACCATTATCTTATAGAAATGGGTTTGCTGAGTCACTTGGCAGCTGAGTTAAATCTTAAACTCTAGAGCAGTGCCCTCCAATAGTAATATAATGTGATCCACATATATAATTTAAAGATTTTCTAGTTACCACATTACAAAGCAAAAATAAAAAGGTAAAATTAATTTTAATAATGTATTTTATTTAACCCAGTATATAAATACATATCTTAGAATATTATAATTTGAGCATGTAATTAATATAAAATTTATTAATGAGATATTTTTATTTTTTATAAAGTCTTCAATATTTGGTATGTGTTTTATGCTTACAGCATATCTCAATTTGGACAAGCCGTATTTAAAGTGCTCAATAGCTGCATGTGGCTGACTAGTGGCTACCATGTTGGACAGTGCAGCTCTAGAGTAAGGACCAAGAAACTTGTTCTCGAAAGGGCCAGATAGTAAATATTTTAGGCTTTGGGGTCATACAGTTTCTGTCATAACTGTTCAGTTCTGCCTTTGGAGCATGAAAGTAGCCATAGAAAATTTGTGAATGATTGGATGTGGCCAGTCCATTAAAACTTAATTTATAATAGCAAATGGTGGGCTGGATTTGGCCTGTGGGTGGTGGTTTTCAGAACCCATGCTCTAGAACACTAGGTTTATATATAGTCTGTGCTGTGTATGTGGTTTATCATTTGCTTTTATGTCCACAGCAAGGAAGGGATACATGGATGAAACATTGGGAGTTTGATGAATGATAGGGGGCTTATAAGTACTTGCTTTTTAAATATAACCTGTAGACTTACTTCCTTTGATTATGGTGCTATTGACATTTTGATAACTATTAAAACAAACCCTGCATGGGAAATTAAGGTTCACTAAACTTATATCCATTGTGAGATAATGCCTTTCTTATGTACTGATTATAACTGTATTAGATTATGTATTGATGATGCTAGTAACAATGAACTTTTTGTTACTGCAGTTCGCAAATGCTTTTTTACATCTGTAAGAAATTAACTAGCCATCAAATGCTTAGTAGCACAGAAATTCTCAAGTGGTTGCGAGAAATTTTGATCTGCAGGAATAAATTTCTTCTCAAAAATAAGGTAAGCAAAGTTACATCTTTAAAGATGGAAGAATATTTGAAATGATAATGAGGAGCGATTAAGGACGTGTTTATTACCAAATTAGGTCCTACTTCAGCTCCTTCTTCCTGCAAGGTTCTCAAAGGGACATATATGTGCAGAGGAGAATGGCTGGCAAATCAATATTTTAAAAATTATTCTGAGGCTTTAGGCTTAAAGCCACAATATTGATGAATTGTAGGTAAGTTAAGGAGGTCTCTATGGGGCAAGCCTAAAAGGAGTAGGGGCTGCTATAACCAAAGTAGGTTGAGGAGCATGTTCTCTGTTTACTCTCAAGTTCATATGTAAGACTTGTCTCTTATGGCTAGGCTAGTTCAGAGAATGTTATCTATCAAGAAGCTAAAGGGAACAGGTTGAGAGTCCTCAGTCTAGGTTTATTTATATTCCTCCCATAAAAATTTCACCTCTTGAAAATACAATAGACTTCTTTCTTAGGGTAGAGTGAAACTTTTTGGTCCTGAACTATTGAAACACGGTGAGGTTGTGAGGGATAGAGAAGAGCCTTAAATATGTTTTAACATATAGTTTCTATTAATATAATTAATCAGTTTAAGAATTCTATTGCATAGTTTTAGGAACACTTGACTTAATGAGTTTTTATTCAGTCCTACAGTCATAGCTATGAGAAATCTTTAATGTATGAAACTCATATGCTTTTCAGTGCCATGCAGCTTGTTAAATTGTCTCTGTTTAGAAATGGACTAATGGTGAGATGGGTTTATTCACATCTGGCTTATCTTAGGGTGCTAATATAGTGGAATTTGGCATTATTCCACGGATAGGGAAAGAGATTAGACTTCAGAGTTTCATGCCCTTGTCTATGGTGTAATCTCTAGAATATAAACATTGGTAATCCAGTAATGAAAGTATAGTGCTCTGATCAGCAAAGTCACTCTTGTGACATACTTGGTGTGTATACTAATGTTAATTACTGGTCCAGAAGAACTTAAAAGAGTCAACTTCCAATTATCCTGACATGGCACAGGATAAAATATTGTGGGAGGAAATCTTTGTTGTTGAGATTGCACTATAGTTTTGATACATTAGATTTATGTTGTTGTTTTCCTTGTGTCCATGTTAGTCTTAATTTATATTTCTAGAATCTGCTGTTTCTGATTTGGAAAGTGGAAAACTAAGAGGAGTTTCAAAGACATTGAGCAAACATTATTCATCCTAATGGGTTTCTAATGAACATTCCTCAAGGTGGGATGTAGGGATTAAGAGGAGAGGTTTTCCAAGTTTCAAACAGAAAGACAGCTCAACATTGTTTATTCCTCTTGGTTGTCGGTGCTTCGGTAGAGCTTATTTTTTTCATTTTTCTAGCAGGCAGATAGAAGTTCCTGTCACTTTCTCTTCCCTTATGGAGTAGGATGTGATGTTCCTTCTAGTGGAAATACCAGTCAAATGTCCATGGATCATGAAGAGTTACTGCGTACCTGTACTCCTGGAGCCTCTATCCGGAAGGGAAAAGGAAACTCCTCAATGGTAAGAAGCTGCTTTTGTAATTTTTCTATATCATCATCTGTGCTCTATTTTTTATCAAATGAACTTTGGTAAATTTCAAGTAGGTAAGATAGTAATAGTTAAAAACTGCTTTGATTCTAGTTCTGTCACTGCTGTTTGTGGAACCTTGGACAAGTTCTTAACATCCCTTTGCCCAAGAGTCTGAACTTGAAAATGGGGATAATAATTCCTGGGCAGGCATGGTGGTTCATGCCTATAATCCTAGCACTCTGGGAGGCCGAGGCAGGAGGATTGCTTGAGCTCAGGAGTTCGAGACCAGCCTGAGCAAGAGTGAGACCCCATCTCCACTAAAAAGAAAAAGGAAAAAAATCATAAATAAATAAAAATTAGGGTTAAAAAAAGTTTTGACCTGGAAAAGAAACTATTCTGTAATGATTTGTTATTTTCACTTGTATTATGATTTATTTATATTTAAAAGGAATTATATACACAAACAAAAATCACAGAGACACTATCTACAACATCAAGCAAAATACTTGGTTTTTATCCCAGTAAATGTGTACCTTTGTTAGTTGGTATAACTTCTAAACTTCTTGGGTATGAATGGTTTTTCTTACAGGGTGGAGGTTTATAATATTTAGTTATCAATTATAGCCTATAAGTGTAAAGTACTATTTACACATCATCTCATTTAATCCTCACAACTCTGGAGCAGGAATTCTTATTATCCCATTATTTTCTTATTTTAATAGGTTTAGGGGGTTGAATGCTGTTACATGTACATTATTGTGCAGTGGTGGCATCTGGGCTTTTGGTGTACTGGTCACCTGAGTAGTGTCCATTGTACTCCATAGGTAAATTTTCATCCCTCCCTCCCTCACTGTCACCCCCTCACCCGTTTTGAATCTCTAATGTCCATTATACCACTCTGTGTGCCTTTGTGTAGCCATAGTTTAGCTCCCACTTACAAATGAGAACCTGTGGCATTTATTTTTCTGTTCCTGGGTTACTTCACTTAGGATAATGGCCTCCAGTTTCATCCAAGTTGCTGCTAAAGCCATTATATTATTTCATACTTTCTTAATGCTGTGTACTACTCCATGGTGTATATATTCCACATTTTCTTAATCCACTCATCAGTTGATAGGCGCTTAGGTTGATTACATATCTTTGCAGTTGTAAATTGTGCTGTGATAACATACAGATATGGTATCTTTTGGATATAATGATTTCCTTTCCTCTGGATAGATACCCAGTAGTGGGATTGCAAGGTCAAATGGTAGGACTACTTTTAGTTCTTTGAGAAATCTCCATACTGATCTCCATAGAAGTTGTGCTAATTTACTTTCCCACCAACAGCATGTGAGTGTTCCCTTTTCATAGCATCTATACCATCATCTATTATTTTTTTACTTTCTGATAGCCATTCTGATTGGAGTAAAATGGTATCTCATTATGGTTTTAATTTACATTTCTCTGATGATTAGTGATGTTGAACATTTTTTATGTTTGTTGCCGTTTGTATATCTTGTCTTGAAAAATACGTGTTTGTCCACTTGTTAAGGGGATTGTTTGTTTTTTTCTTGCTGAGTTGTTTGAGTTCTTTGTAGAGTCTGGATATTAGTCCTTTGTTGGACACACAATTTACAAATATTTTCTCTCATTCTGTAAGTTGTCTATTTACTCTTTTGATTCTTCAGCTGTGCAGAGGCTTTTTAGTTTAATTAAGTGCCATTTGTCTATTTTTATTTTCTTTGCATTTGCTTTTGGGGTCTTAGTCATAAATTCTTTGCCTAGGCCAATGTCCAGAAGAGTTTTCCCTAGGTTTTCTTCTAGTATTTTTATATTTTTAAGGTATGGGGCTCTATTTCTGGGTTCTGTATTCTGTTCCATTCATCTATATGTCTATTTTTATACCATTACCACGCTGTTTTGGTTATTGTAGCCTTGTGTATAATTTGAAGTCTGACAGTGTGATGCCTCCAGTTTTGTTCTTTTTGCTTAGGGTTGCTTTGGCTATTCAGGCTGTTTTTTGGTTCCATATGAATTTCAGAATTGTTTTTTATAATTCTGTGAAAAACGACATTGATGTTTTGACCCAAGTGGTCTGTGTTGGTGTTACTAGTAGGCTAGTCTCCAGTCCCACAGCTACCTGTTACAGGGTAGTGGGTAACGTCTTAAGTGTGCTTGGGAGAGCTTGGTCTCCCCTGTCCGTTCCCAGCCAGGTGACTGCTGCAGTCCTGTCACCTTGAACTTGGCCCAAGGGTGTTAAACTCTCAAAATGGCACTGGGTATGGGCCTGCAATCAAAGAAGACAGGGCTCCTTTCAGACAAGAAGCATGAGCAAGAGACTGTGGGGAATGCTGTCCATTCATGTCTCAGTCTCACAGGAACCTGTAGCAGGGAGGTGGGAATTGTTCTAGAAGTAGGTAGGAGCGCTTGGGCTCCCCTTTCCCTCCTCATCAGGGCAGTGCTGCAACCACATCAGCCCAAACTCAGCCCAAGGGTGGGTCACTGCCTCATTTCAAACTCCCAAAATGGCACCCTGGACTGATGACTAAAAAGGGCAGAACACTTCTCAGGCAGGCTACCATGGCAGGAAACTGGGGAGTACAGTTTGCCTGAGACTTGGTCTCACAACAGCCAGATACAGGATGGTGAGCGCCATCCTGATGCATGCTAGAAAGCCTGGTTTTCCCCAGGTAGGTGGGCTGCAGTCATGTCAAGCCCGAACTTGGCCCAGACGTAGTACACAGCCCAGTGTCAGCCTCTCAAAATGATACCTTGAACCTGAGTCCAGAAAGGTTGGGCCCCACCCAGACAGGCCACGTGAGCGAGAAACTGTGGAAAATTCTGTTCGTGTGTCAGTCTCAACAGTAGCCCACAACAGGCTGGTAGGGACCTTCCCATGGATACGTGGGTGCACCTGGGCACATCTGTCCCTCCTCGGGGTTGTACAGTGGCTGCAGGCATGCCCACAGTTCCACCTCAGCAGTATGGTTTTTACTGTTGTCCTCTTTACCTGCAGAGTTTGTATTTGTTTTTGTAAATGAGTTTCTCCATTTCATGTTTGAGTAATATGTAATTTAGAATCGAATGTATCTTCTACAGCACTGTTTAGTTCTATGCCCTTATTTCAAACTGTGCTGCAGTGTACTTATTTTATTTCTTCCCTACAGTACATAGGTAGAATTTCCTGTTACTTCTTCCTTTGTCATTTATGACTGATTAGGAAGTACATTATATTTTTCCTGTAGTAGATTTATGTTGTGTTGTTTTACTAGTATCCATGTTAGACTTTATTTACATTTCTGGAATCTGGAATAATACCTATTTGCATTGAAATTGGACAGATAGTAGCATTATGTTGGTCCAAATAATCTCATTTCTCATTTAGAGAAGATATTGGGAGGGGGGGTTGAAAAATTCCCATCATGATTAGAGGGGAAAGCTCTTTAATATATGCTGATATATACGGTACAGTTTATTGCATTGTTGGGTTTTATGAATAAAATTACCTAAGTTGCAAATTTATGCATCCGACCCCTGGCTACCAGGATAGTGCAGCAGGATGCAGCGGAACCCCACCAATATGCCGACAAGCCCAGACCAAACTAGAAGTGGCGCTGTATATGTTTCTGTGGAGCCCTGACACTGAAGCTGTTCTGGTTGCCATGTCCTGTTTCCGCCACCTCTGTGAGGAAGCGGATATCCGGTGTGGGGTGGACGAAGTGTCGGTGCACAACTTCTTGCCCAACTATAACACATTCATGGAGTTTGCCTCTGTCAGCAATATGATGTCAACAGGTAAGGTAAATGTGGATAATGGGTTTTTTTACTCAGGATGCCTCAAATTACATGAATCTGATTGTGTTAGGAATGTATTTAAGGTTACTACTTTATAAGTTTACTGGGCTAATTCAAATAGCTTACTTGAAATCCTTTTCTAAACAAGGAAGGTTGAAAATAAATAGCATTTAAGATAAATTCTCACTGACTTTTTAATATGCTATACATTTTTGAATAACTGGCAGTATAGATTACTATCAGTTTAGATTGTATAATTTACTCTGCCTGAATCGTATGTAGTGAAATTTTAAGCACATCGGCGTATGTTTTGAGTAAATCATAGGTGAGGATAGCTATTTTATGCTGTGGACATAGTGGGGTCCAAGATAAATGCCTTTCCAGTGAGGCTGCTGAAAGGAAATTTTTGGCTTTGTTTTTTGAAGCATTTCTTCTATTCTTCCTACTCTGCCTTTTGGGTGGGACTTGTCAGATTCTTCCTTGGCAAGCAGGGCTCTCAGTGCAGTAACTTGATTTGCTGTTGTCTTTGCTTAGGGAGAGCAGCACTTCAGAAAAGAGTGATGGCACTGCTAAGGCGCATTGAGCATCCCACTGCAGGAAACACTGAGGTATGCCCTTAGCAACAGAAACCTCTTAGGAGCCTCATGTTACATGCGTGTGATCTGGAATAGCTTTTGAAGCAAATCTAAGATGTGTGCATACTATAAGTAACATATTTGTGCTATGCACCAGGTTTGAAACTTAGCTGTAACCAGTTGATTTTTAGCTCTAGGCTTAAAATTGCTGTTAAAGTGATAATTGCCTTCATTTTAGGCTTGGGAAGATACACATGCAAAATGGGAACAAGCTACAAAACTAATTCTTAACTATCCAAAAGCCAAAATGGAAGATGGCCAGGTGAGTTTGGAAAGTTGATTTTGTCTATTATTTCACCTGCTAATCATACATACTTTAGTAATCTTTTGTGAGTTACTCCTTGCGTAAGCATATAGTTGTACTAAGACTGATATTTAATTGTGGTTTATATAGACTTGCACTATCTAATATGGTAATCACTAGCTACATGTGACTATTTAAATTAAATTTTAACTTACATTAAAATTAAATATGATTAAAATTTAATTCCTTGGTCATAAAGTAGCCACAGTTCAAGTATCCAATAGCCACATGTGGCAATTAGTTACTGTATTAGACAGCAGAGATATAAAATGTTTCCATTGTTGTAGAAATATTGGACTGTACTTCTAGAGACCATTTATAGTAGAAATGATTCCTTTACCCTCTTCCTTGCTCTTTCTCCCTTCATCAGAGTATTTCACAGAACTTTCAATAAAGGGGTAACAGAGATAGAGAAAAGTCAATTAAAATTGAAACAATCATTTTGCTATTTTGTTAGGTATTCTAATTGAGCGATCTGATGGTCCCATTTAACCCATAGGTTAAATGAAATTTTAAAAGTTGGACATTCTATCCATCTACTATTACTGTCAACTGTATTATCACCTAGTACTTCAGAAATTAACATTTAATTGGTATTTTTGTGTATTTGATTTGTAATGCCCATATTGCTCTCATTAGGTGTTTTTAAAAAACTTTGATTTCTCCATTGCTTTTTTTCCTCTCATGCTTAATTAGAATAGGAAAAAAGTTTTTTTGTTTTTTTTTTGTTTTTTTTTTGTGAAGCAAAATTGTGTACCTAATATCTTATTTGGAGAGGACATGTAGCTTTAGAATGAAAGCTTTTAACTGTTTAATTGATTCATAATTCACGTAGCATACAATTTGCCTATTTAAAATGTCCAGTTCAGTGACTGTTTTTAGTATATTCACAGAGTTGTACAACCATCACAAAAATCAATTTTAGAACATTTTTATCACCTCAAAAAAAAACTGGTTAGCAATCTCTGCCCCCTTAACCTTCTGCTTTCCTACCTCTCTGCCCCCCACCCCTCCAGCTCTTGGCAACCATTAATCTGTTTTCTGTCTCTGTAGATTTGCCAAGGTAGGCAAATCTGTTTTCTGTAAATGAATCTGTGGGCTTTTGTAACTGTTCTCTTTCACTTCACGTTTTTAAGGATCATCCATGTGAATCAAAGCTTTTTAAAATAAATTTGTTTTTCTAGTTCAATTATATTAGTCCAGCTGTAACAAAAATATATCAGTGCCTCTTTAAAAATATATAGAGTGATTTCAGGTTTTGATTTTTTAAATGTAAAACATACAATTTGCCATAGAAGAAATGCTGGATAAAGAGTAATTTGTCAAGTCTCAACTAATTTAGGTTGAATTCATGCTTTGCACAAAAATTTTGTGTTTAGGCTGCTGAAAGCCTTCACAAGACCATTGTTAAGAGGCGAATGTCCCATGTGAGTGGAGGAGGATCCATAGATTTGTCTGACACAGATTCCCTGCAGGAATGGATCAACATGACTGGCTTCCTTTGTGCCCTTGGGGGAGTGTGCCTACAGCAGAGAAGCAATTCTGGCCTGGCAACCTATAGCCCACCCATGGGCCCAGTCAGTGAACGTAAGGGTTCCATGATTTCAGTGATGTCCTCAGAGGGAAATACAGATACACCTGTCAGCAAATTTATGGATCGGCTACTGTCCTTAATGGTGTGTAACCATGAGAAAGTGGGACTTCAAATACGGACCAACGTTAAGGATCTGGTGGGTCTAGAATTGAGTCCTGCCCTTTATCCAATGCTGTTTAACAAATTGAAGAATACCATCAGCAAGTTTTTTGACTCCCAAGGACAGGTAAAGTGTTCTTTTCTATTTTTTACCCTTTCCTGTGAATAGAGGAATTTGTTTGAAATAATGAATTATTTAATTATTTAAATTAGGTACTGTCATGAATATTCACTATTTTAAAAAATTGTCAAAAATGACAGAAAGATGAGTCATCTAATATAGATCCCTACGCCTAATGTAGGGATCAGTTTGCTTCTTAGGAACTCTGCTCTTATGAGTGTGCCTGAGATTATGAATATCTTGAGTACGGGTATGAGTGTCTGTGTATATCTGTGTGCTTGTTTGGATATATGCCTATGGGTGCATTTTTCTATGTGTATATTTACACCAGTTAGTTTCATCTCTCTATGGTCTGCTTTCTGTGCATTGATGGCAAATTACTCATGTATTTTGTTCTTTGTATAGGTTTTATTGACTGACACCAATACTCAATTTGTAGAGCAAACCATAGCTATAATGAAGAACTTACTAGATAATCATACTGAAGGCAGCTCTGAACATCTGGGGCAAGCTAGCATTGAAACAATGATGTTAAATCTGGTCAGGTAAGCATTCTACTGAAATGTAGCAGAAACATTTTAGGGGGTAGGAAAAACCTCTTACACATTGATATTCATAGTAATTGATGAAATAATTTGTCATCCTTTCCTTTCCTACACCCAAAATGGGGTGTGTCAATAAGGTAACCAGAAGCTGTACATTTTCTCATATAAAAAATTAAAAATCTGTTTTTAAAGTTACACCTAGTCATTTTACTTAGTGATCAAAGCATTTAGAATACCTTCTTTTTTGTCTATATCTGATGATTTTTTTTTGATGTTTCTATGTCTAAATAGATATGTTCGTGTGCTTGGGAATATGGTCCACGCAATTCAAATAAAAACCAAACTATGTCAGTTGGTTGAAGTAATGATGGCAAGAAGAGATGACCTCTCATTTTGTCAAGAGATGAAATTTAGGTGAGTTCTCAAAAGAGCATAATGGGGTCTTGTAAATCTTAGTATGTTAAGAAGTACAGAAAAATAGTAGGACCTGATTATCAGAGGAAAAGAGGAAGTGGAAGAGGAACATTTTGTATGTTTGTTTTTCTCTGCATGTCTTTTCAAATTTACGAAAGCTTTGTGTCCATTGCGGTGCTCCTTTTTCTAAAATTGTGCTATACTTGAGCTAAGAATTTAATTGTTTCCAAACTTACCACAGCTAAGGGCCAATGCAGAGGATCAGTATCCAAATTGCTTGGGGTTTTGCTCATCTGATTTTTACATCTGTGATAGTAATACCTCTTTTATAAAGTTGTCATGTCACTTGGATTATTGGGCAAGTTATTTGCACTATTAAAAAAAATCTTATATTACTAAAAGTATGTGTCTATGCATGACTTAAAAAAAAACTGTTTGCTATTTCCCTTTTCTCCACCATTCTGTAGAAATAAGATGGTAGAATACTTGACAGACTGGGTCATGGGAACATCAAACCAAGCAGCAGATGATGATGTAAAATGTCTTACAAGGTAAAAAAGAGAATGACTTTTAAGAATTAGCAGGTTTTACTGTAAGCATTATAACTACTTCATTATAGCTATTATACATATATTTTATGTGTATTTGAATTTTTTTAGATGTCAAACTTTTGTATTTGAAATAAAGATATTAATCTTTATTGCTTTTTTTTAAACTGATAGACTTTAAGTAAAAACAAATGGGAGTGTTATATTTGGAAAGTTAATGTTGTCAATTTAAGAAGAACAGTCTACGATTATTCGGAAATGATATATAAAGCCTCAGAATGTATTTATTTGGTAATTTGATGAAGGCATTATTTGAGGAACTTAATTGTGTTGAATCTTTGTAAGAAGTAATTGCTTAAGTTTGCTTTAGTGATAAATACTTATTGAAACTTATCAAAAAGTGATTAAACAATGTGAACCATATAACAATTCACATGTTTCTTTGGGTAGGCCTGGTTTTATAATACATTTATTCCTCAGTGTCTGTGGGGGATTGGTTCCAGGATCTCCCAACCCCCTGCTCCCATGGACACCAAAATCCACAGCTGCTCAAGTCCCTTATATAAAATTGTGTAGTATTTGCATATAACCTACATATGCTCTCTCATGTATCTTAAATTATCTTTAGATCACTTATAATACCTAATACAATGTAAATGCTGTATAGATGGTTGTTATACCATATTGTTTAGGGAATAATGGTAAGGAAATAAAGTCTGTACATGTTCAGTACAGGCACAACCATCCTTTTTTCGCCCAAATATTTTTGATTTGTGATTTATTGGATCCACAGATACAGAACTCATAGATATGGAGGGCTGACTGAACATACTTTTGATTGCAGGTAGTCATTTTGCCAAGATTACTTTGTAGAAAGTTGTTAGTGCCTTCTCCCCAATTTGAAATGTTTTGTATTCTTGGGTCTGCATATCAACTCAAATTATTTAGGTTGTGCTAATAATTTCTTTAATGAAATAGGTAGTTCCTAACGTTTATGTCTGTTAGTAAGAGGTTTATTAGAGGGGAAGGTGGAATGGAAGAACCTGAAGGACTTACAGTCTCTAAATTTTTTTTCTTCAGAGATTTGGATCAGGCAAGCATGGAAGCAGTAGTTTCACTCCTAGCTGGTCTCCCACTGCAGCCTGAGGAAGGAGATGGTGTGGAATTGATGGAAGCCAAATCACAGTTATTTCTTAAGTAAATTTCAGCCACCCAAAACACAAAGCAAAAAGCAAATAAAGCCCCCCACACAAAACAAATCAAGGGTAACCAAAGTGGCAAATGATTATAGTGGATCTAATTGCTTTGGTATTATGGCCATTAGCTGCTGCCTCATAAAATACATCACACTTGTGAAGAAATATTCCCTATGACAGGATTGAGATAGGAAAATAACAATGTTTTGTAGTATTTAAAGAAAATGATGTGGTCAGTGAATTTTTACTTGTAATACAACCGAGATTGCGTCATTGTCATTTAAAATGACATTGTCTAAACTATTATGACTATTAAAACATACTAGTTTTGTATGCTAAACATTAGAAGTGACACATTTACCAAGAAACATTGCATCTATTTGGTGCTTATGTTATGAAATGGGTACTGGGCTTTGTCAAGACAAAATCATATCCAACATAGCACACTTCATAATGAGCCACCTGGCTGATTATCACAAGAGAGGAGAGAAACAGATGCCCTGGGCCACTCATACAGTGCACATATGATTACTTCGGAATGTCTGCTTAGCTTTCTAGTTGATGTAGCCTTCATCGTGTAAGGGTTAGTCTTTTTATTTTGCAGATACTTCACGTTGTTTATGAACCTTTTGAACGACTGTAGTGAAGTTGAAGATGAAAATGCACAAACAGGTGGCAGGAAACGTGGCATGTCTCGGAGGCTGGCATCACTGAGGCACTGTACAGTACTTGCAATGTCAAACTTACTCAATGCTAATGTGGACAGTGGCCTCATGCACTCCATAGGTAAGATCAAGTGAAATCTTCATATAGAAATATGAAACCTAGAGTATTGCCATGTAAGATAAGTAAAAATTACTTCAGCAAGGTCCTGTTAGTAAATTCGCATCTGTTTGTCCAGGTTTAGGTTATCACAAGGATCTCCAGACAAGAGCTACATTTATGGAAGTTCTGACAAAAATCCTTCAACAAGGCACAGAATTTGACACACTTGCAGAAACAGTATTGGCAGATCGGTTTGAGAGACTGGTGGAATTGGTTACAATGATGGGTGATCAGGGAGAGCTCCCTATAGCTATGGCTCTGGCCAATGTGGTCCCTTGTTCTCAGTGGGTAAGTGCATTGAGTTAGTGGGGAAGAAGAGTACCTGGCACATAGCAATTGCTTCAAAATATATTTATTCAATAAATGTTTATTGAATGAATTGATACAGTTTTAGAGCTAGAGCAAACTTTAGATATTTAGTTAAGTGGTTTTCAGCTGTACAGAGTGGTTGGCACATTTAGCCCTTGCTAGTGTTCTATCTCATTACACCCACTGAAAAATTTCATTTAAACACTGATTTAATGAAAATTAAAAACCACTGATCTGGGCTGGTGTCTTCATATATTAGGTAAGGTAATTAGATTAAACCTAATTTTCGTTAGTTGTTTAAAAAAAGCCAGAATTGGAATCCATGATTTGTGTCTGTTTACTACTTCCAGTTTGCTGTTCTTTTTCTATAATGTCTTGTATAATTTTGTTTTAATTTAAGCACTGCAATTGTGTTTGAAATTATGGTATTCTGTTGCTTTAAACACTGAATATGTAATATGGCTATTTGGCCTCTCCCTTAATTTAGTGAAACTTTTTCCTAAAATCACATGATTCTTAATAATAGAGACTTTGAGACAGTTTGTTTACCTTTTCCTTGTTAAAAATCCATTTGGTTTATGGTGTACCAAAAACATTTCAGTTATAATAAATTATAACTAAGGTAATTTGTCATTGTTTTGTTTATAGCTTTGTTTCTGCTTAAAAGCTATAGAACCTTTTTTTTTTTTTTTTTGAGACAAGACTCTCGCTCAATTGCCCTGAGTAGAGTGCCGTGGCATCAGCCTAGCTTATAGCAACCTCAAACTCCTGGGCTCAAGGGATTCTCCTGCCTCGGCCTCCCAAGTAGCTGGGACTACAGGTGCACACCATGACACCCAGCTAATTTTTCTATTTTTAGTAGAGAAGGGGTCTTCCTCTTGCTCAGTCTTGTCTCAAACTCCTGAGCTTAAGGGATCCTCACACCTCAGCCTCCCAGAGTGCTAGGATTATAGACATGCCTGGCTAGAATCATATTTCTTATACCCACACTTAAAGTAAAATTCAAACTCCTTATTCTGGCTTACGAGACTCTACCTAATCTGGGCCCTGTCTCATCTCTGACATCATCTTATGCCATTTTCCTTCTTGTTCAGTAAAGTTAAGCCACATTGGATACCTTTCCATTCCTCATACATGTTAGACTTGTTTCTGCCTTAGAGCACATTTGCTGCTACTATCATCTGAAATGCTTCTCCTCTGATTATTTTATTTTATTTTGGTAAGAACACTTAGTTACAAGATCTAGCCTCTTAACAGATCTTTTTTTTTTTTGAGATAGGGTCTCACTCTGTTGCCCAGGCTAGAGTGCATTGGCATCATCGTAGCTCACAACAACCTCAGACTCCTGGCCTCAGGAGATCCTCCCACCTCAGCCTCCCAAAGTGCTAGGATTACAAGCATGAGCTACCACTCTTGGCCCTCTTAACAGATTTTTAATTGTACAATATAATATTGCTATCTATAGGTACAATGTTGTACAGCAGATCTCTAAAACTTACCTTGTATAACTGAAATTTTATACACGTTGATTAGCAGTACCCCCAAATTATTGAAATCCTCTTGAAGCCTAAAATTAGTTCACAGATCTTCAAATGTTTTGAAAATGGATATTCTGAATTATCTTGTTAGCACTTTCCTGTAATTAGCAATAAAAATACTCAGTAATTTTCTTAACAAAAAAGAGTCTGTTAAGTCCAAGAAGCTTTAATTCATTGAGCTTTCTATTAAATGACTTTTATGTTGAGAAGGAATTTTATATTAAGCTGAATCTGTTAGAACTATATCTAAAGGAGAACAAAATATAAAGTAACATTTTAAAAAATTCTATTTTGTAAATATGTTTTCGAATTATGTTGCTTGAAGTTTTCAGAATTTGGGAGGGAGGGATTGGAGTGGAAAAAAAACACTTAGCACAGTAGTCTACAAATAGTTTGTATTTTATAACTGAAATCTCATAATTTTACTTGACTTTATAATGGAGGACAGTTTTTATATCTAGTCAAATATGTATTGTGTATTAGAGAATAGAGCAGAATGTTGGGTCTTCTTAATTCTTTGGCTTCTAGATTATTTGTGATTAGGATTATTAAACTTTTTCCTTTACTCAAATATCTGATTATTCTAACCCTGGGACCAGGCAAGAATTAAAGAGTTATGGCTATGATCCTGGCCTTTGTTGTTACTCCTTGAGGATTGAGGCATCTTTTTATGGCTGCCTTTAGATCTCTTCTCAGCATGTGGTTAAACAGTGATTTACTATCAGATCATTTTTCTTGAGTGTACCAAAAACTGCTTTATTGTAGGTAATTATAAGAGTTGTCATTTTCGTAATAGATGGGAATTTCAGCTCCTCCCCCATCCCATTCTCCAGCTTTGCACATGAGTCTGGCTGACCTCTGGGTTCTGAATGCCCAGTTCCTTTTCTTCCTGATTTCTCGAAAATCCCATAGTCATTCCATTTTTGTTGTTCACTGAGTTCCCCTGACCGTATGAGAAGAGAGTAGAGCTGTTCTGGTTGCCAGTCTTATTTCTCCTCAGTGATTTTCTAAGAAAATGATATGTGCAAATGCCTATGCAAATTAAACTCCTCGATATCATCTTCTATTTGTACTCTTTCATTCTGTGATACAATTTGAGCTGAATCTTGGAGTTTTTGTCTCCTGATATAGCCTACATCTCTTACTAACTTTCATCAGTTAATCCTTGGACTTAACAGCTATTATAAACATTTAATAGTCATCCACTATAGGCAAATTACACAGATAAATCTCAGGAGAAATATTAATCGGTCACCATTTATCTTAATTTGGCAGGTGGTTTTCAACTTTGGATTTGCTTTTTTGCTTAAGCTTCCTGCTTAAGAAAAAAAATGTACTGTTTGCACCAACCTGATTTTGTTTTATTCTCAGGATGAACTAGCTCGAGTTCTGGTTACTCTATTTGATTCTCGGCATTTACTCTACCAACTGCTCTGGAACATGTTTTCTAAGGAAGTAGAATTGGCAGACTCCATGCAGACTCTTTTCCGAGGCAACAGCTTGGCCAGTAAAATAATGACATTCTGTTTCAAGGTTTGTATCATTCATTTTGTGTGTGTGTGCTGAGGTATGTCCAGTAATAATTGTATACAGAATGTACAGAACAGATTGTCCTCTTTTAATGCAAGACATATGGAGCAGGCATAATAAATTCTTACTTGTGCGTTTCTTTAGGTATATGGTGCTACCTACCTACAAAAGCTCCTGGATCCTTTATTACGAATTGTTATCACATCTTCTGATTGGCAGCATGTAAGCTTTGAAGTGGATCCTACCAGGTTTGTCATCTTTTCATATACAAGTGCCCTCTGTTTTTTCATTAAGACCACATGAGACAAGGCCCTCATAATTTCTCCCCTTGATCCCTTGATTCTTAAAATTACCTTTTTTTTTTTTTTTTTTGAGACAGAGTCCCTCTCGTTGCCCGGGCTAGAGTGTCATGGCATCAGCCTAGCTCACAGCAACCTCAAACTCCTGGGTTCAAGCGATCCTCCTGCCTCAGCCCCCTGACTGGCTGGTACTACAGGCACACACCACCATGCCTGGCTAAGTTTTTCTGTATATTTTTAGCTGGTCAATTAATTTCTTTCTATTTTAGTAGAGACCAGGTCTCGCTCTTGCTCAGGCTGGTCTTGAACTCCTGACCTTGAGCGATCTTCCCATCTCGGCCTCCCAGAGTGCTAGGATTACAGGCCTGAACCACCGCACCCGGCCTTAAAATTACTTTTTAATTATAAAAGTTATACACAAATACATTTTTCTTTAAAAAATTACAGATTATTGTTAAAGGTGTCTTTGACTATCACCTCCAGGACTGTTTCTGGTTTAGTCTGTTCTTTTCTCCTTTTTCCATGCATTTGCATGTATTAATACATATACAGTCACCAACCGCATGACATATTAGTCAACGATGATCTGAATATATGATGATCTAAATATATGATGGTGGTCCCCATGAGGTTCTAATACATATTTTTACTGCACTTTTTTCTTTGTTTTGATACATTTAGATACACAAATGCTTACCGTTGTGTTACAGTTGCCTGCAGCATTCAGTACAGTAATATGCTATACAGGTTTGTAGCCTAGGAGCAATAGGCTGTACCATATAGTCTAAGTTGGTTGTAGGCTGTACTATCTAGGTTTGTTAGTGAACTCTCTGATGTTCCCACAACAATAAAATCACCTAAGGATGCATTTCTCAGAATGTATCCCCCTTGGTAAGCAACACATGCCTCTATGTAATTGTAGAAAATACATATTATGATGTGAGTGCTTAATATAAATGATATCATATTGTATACATAATTTTCCAACTTAATTTTTTTTAACTTAACCGTATGTCTTAGATCTTTCTGTCTGTATATAAAGATTAACTCATTCTTTTGCACTGCTACATAACATCTCATAGTTTGGCTATATCATAATTACTTGGCCAGTGCCATCACTCCTTGACTTCTGCAGTACCTTGCTAATTATTGTTCCAGCATTGTCTTCATTTTCAGACCATTTGCTATAGTAATTATTTTTCTAAAACATAATTTTTTTGTCACTGTCTTTCTCATAAGCCATCAATGGTTCCCTATTGACAGCAAGATAAAGTACATAGTCTTTTGCCTTGTATTGGCTATAATCTACCTTCACCTCTTGTCGTTCTTTTATATGTACTCTGTACTTTAAGCTCCAGTGAAATATGCACATTTGTATTTTTAAAGTGACGTGGCACATGGGGTTCATTGGGATTGGAGATGCCTGCTAAATAGTATTCCTCTTCCCTGCCCAAGTTCAAAACCAAGAAGGGGTGAGGGGAGATGAAAGGAGGTACTCAGAAATCAGATATCCCCTTTATTTCTGGTAAAAATGATTGGAGACTGTGGCTTTAGCTGCTGTGGGGAAATAGGCTTCCTAATACCTCACCTTGAATTAGACTCATCTACCTCATTTCATGCACAGCTGGATAACTACAAGCATTGCTCATAAGTGCTAGCAAGCTTTTTACCACACAAGTGGAAATCAGACCAGAATACATCGTCTCTGCAGGCAGACATATCTAGATTGGCGAGGATGGCACTGAGCTGAGCATGCTTAACTCTTTTTGTAATTCACTCTTTTCCTATAATGAGGATTAACTTAGGAGAAAGGAAAGAAGGTGACAGGTAACTCAGGGTGCTGTTTAAGCCACCATCTCTGTGAAACTTTCTCTGCCTTTTACCAGGTACCACCCGTACACACACTACATACGAACAAAGAAATAATCTTTCTTCTGTGTTCCACACCACCATTGTAACACTTAATTGTGGTGATTTATTTTATGAATTATCTCCTCTTTAGACTGTTGGCTGTTAGGTATTTTTTACATCTTTTTATCCTTCTGTGAGTATTTAGCATGGTATCTGGCTTATATTAATAGTTAACATTTTATAAATATTTGTTGAATGAATGAATTGCTTTTTCTAAGCCACATGTCAACATTCTCTTTTCTGTCTTTTAGTTAGGAACTTAAGGTTATTTTTTTACTTTCAAGTTCACAGCTTTTCAATGGTTGTTCTTCCTAAAAAATTATTTAGCAACTATGTATTAATTGGTATTTTTGGCTCTGCCTTTGTTGAAATATCAATGGTGATATCTAATCAGAAATCCAGCACTGAATTAGCCAATTTTTCTGAAAATAGTTAAATAGTTATAGTTTAAAACTTAAAAGCAATATTCTTTTTTATTTTTAGTAGGGATGGGTCACATGTGCCTGTAGTCCCAGCTACTTGGGAGGCTGAAGCAGGAGGGTTGCTTGAGCCCAGGAGTTTGAGGTTGCAGTGAGCTAGGCTGTCACCATGGCACTCTAGCCTGGGTAACAGAGGGAGACTGTCTCAAAAAAAAAAAAAATTCTCTTAAAGCCCTCTGATATTTGTTACCAACAAGCAAGTTCACTTTCCTTTTTTTCCCTGACAATTGCTCATGCTGACTTTTTTTTGTGTGGTGGTTTTCAGGTATGCAATATTAACTATAGTCACCATGCTAGACAGTGGATCTCCAGAACTACTTATTTATGCTAACTATAACTTTGTACCCTTGACCAACATAGAAATGCTACTGGTTTTTGTATGTTTCTTGTGTATCCTGCAGCTTTACTGAATCAATTTATTAAGCAGTTTACTTTCTAAAGGTTAATGAATTACTTAGTAAGAGAGTGAACTAACTACCTAAAAGAAATCTATACTAAGTGCTGTGATACAGGGTAAGTGAATAAGATGGCAAACTTAATATATTCAGATTGCTTAAAATCCGACCAAGGCCCACTCTCAGTCTGATTTTAAGAGCTTGAAAGTCAGCACTCCCATATTCACACCAGGAAAAAAGCTGAAAACTGTTAATAAGCAAGTCTTCTTAGATATACCTGAGATTTGAGGCTACTGGGCAGACTGTCACCCCCAAAACAGGTTGTTACAGAGAATCACAGCCTACCAGGAGAAAAAGCTGCCATATCCAGTAACTGGTAGGAACGCTTAGACCATAATTGATGAATTGCTGAAAGCCAAGTGTGGACTAGCTAGACAGTTAAAACTCCTAGGGCCTCTTTCTTAGGGGGACCTCCACACCTATTGTGAGTTTTACCTCCAGAAGCCTCACCAGGTTCTCATAGTGAAGATGGGAAAGGATCCCTTTGTGCTTTGGGGAAAGTAACCATTTTAAAATATGCTCATAGTGTCCTGTTAACCCTAACAAAGGCCTGCCCTCAAAAGAAGTTACTTTAGTAGAGCTTTATCTGACCTGGAGGATGAATAATTAGCCAGCTCAGCCCCATTTAACCTTTTTGTCTCATTCAAGGAGAGGAGAAAAAAAGACTGAGAAATTCTTCTAAAGGTCATAGCTTAGGGACTTTGGCCCGATAGAACAATGGAGGTATAATTAGCGGGTAGAAGACTTTTCTTCCCCAGTAACCCAATCAACAGGGCTCCAATATATTACCACTGAGAGAACTGCAACACAGAGACTCTACTTAAGACGTAATTTCTAGGGAAACCCGAAGACAACAAGGGAGACAAAAACAAGGACGCTAGTGGAAATGGACACCTACAGCAAACATTAAACACAACGAACAAGGGAGACAAAAACCAGGACGCTAGCAGAAATGGACACCTACAGCAAACATTAAACACAACCTAACACCTAGGTGGATTAACATATTACCTCAGACTAAAGGCCTATTTACGTCAGTTCCTGTTACCCAATACATCTTCTCTGACTTTCAACAAAAAATTACAAGGCATGCTAACAGGCAAGAAAAAAAATCAGTCTGAAGAGACAAAGTAAGCATCAAAACCAGACTCAGATATGACAGAGATTTTTGAATTATCAGACTGGGATTAAAATAACTATGAAATATGCCAAGGGCTCTAATGAAGAAAGTGGACAGCATGTAAGAACAGATGGGTAATGTAAGCAGAGACATGGAAAGTCTAAGAAAGAATCAAAAGAAAGTGCTAGAAATTAAAAACACTGTAACAGAAAGGAAGAATGCCTTTGATGAGCTTGTCCGTAGTTCTGGACACAACTGAGGAAAAGGATCAGTGAACGTGAATATATATCAATATAAACTTCCCAAACTGAAATGCAAAGAAAAAAGAAAAACTAAATGAAGATATATCTTATCAAAGTTTGTGAGATACAGTGAAAGCAGTTGCTTAAAGAGAAACAGTATATACTAGAAAAAAAGAAAGATCTAAAATCAATAATTTAAGCTCACCTTAGAAAACTACAGAAAGAGTAGGAATACTTCTAAGCCAAGTAGAAGGAAAGAAAAAAAAAAGGAAAAATTAATGAAATTGAAAACAGGAAAACAATAGGAAAAAAATAATGAAACCAAAAGCTGGTTCTTTGCAAATCACACCAAAGCAAAGTTTCTTTTTTCTTTTTTTTTTTTTTTTAAGACAGAGTCTCACTCTGTTGCCTAGGCTAGAGTGCTGTGGCATCAGCATAGCTCACAGCAACCTCAAACTCTTGGGCTCAAGCGATCCTTCTGCCTCAGCCTCCCAAGTAGCTGGGACTACAGACATGTGCCACCATGCCTGGTTAATTTTTTCTATATTTTTAGTTGGCCAATTAGTTTCTTTCCAATTTTAAGTGGAGACGGGGTCTTGCTCTTGCTCAGGCTGGTTTTGAACTCCTGACCTCAAGCAATCCACCCACCTTGGCCTCCCAGAGTGCTAGGATTACAGGCGTGAGCCACCACGCCCGGCCCAAAGCAAAGTTTTATATACACAAATACTTAAGTGATTGAACACAAAGCTTCATTATAGATCATGCCAACAGGCTGCCATTGGCATATGGGAGGTGAGAGAGCATTGTGGCTAGAAGGGAAACCTGAAACAGATTGCAGGGGCCCTGCTGCTATGCTAACTGGAAAGAAAGCTTCCACAAAGTAGACAGGAATTGTCAAGGTTTCTAGGAATCTCTGAGCCTTGTTAAAGAAATTGTTAATCTTTTCATTTGTACCTCTAAAACTCCTAGGCCCTCTGTATCTAAGATTTGAATTTCTGTTGTGGCTTCTTAATGGTTCTCACTGTGTATAATTCCCATCTTTAGACTAGTCTCTTTTGAGTTATCCACATATTTCAAGTTCATTTTCCTCCTCTAGCTTCCCAACAACCATAAGCCATATAAACTAATCATGTCTATCTCTGCTTTGCTATTTTGTCTGTCTGTAAAGGAAAAAATAAACTGCTTTTTCCTCTCTACTCACATTCAACACAGTCTCCAGATGTGTGGGGTTTTTCCCCCCACACACCAAGTAATTCTTCAGTGGACAAGAACCAGGTATCCTGTGACTAATTGGATTCTGACACCAACTGCCTGGAGATAGCATCAGATCCCACAGGTTAATTGCTCAGTCCCATAAGATGCCAGTCACAAGCATTGTAACCTGTTCTTTTGACCAGCCAACTATAAATCGGAGTTCTCACGACCCCCACTTTGAGTTAGATTAATTTGTTAGAATGGCTCCCAGAACTCAGGGAAATACTTGTGTTTACTTGTTTACTGTAAAGGATAAAGATGAATGGCCAGATGTAAAGATGCATAAGGCAAAGTATAGGGGAGGGGCCTTGGAGTTTCTATGCCCTCTCTAAGTGTATCACCTTCCAGGCACCTGCACGTGTTCAGTAACCTGGAAGCTCTTAGAACCCTATCCTATGGGGTTTTTATGGAGGCTTTATTACATAGGCATGATTGATTAAATTACTGGCTATTAGTGATAGGCTCAACCTTCAGCCCCTCATCCTTCCCCGAGGTTGGGGGTAGAGCTGAAAGTCCCAACCCTTTGATCATGTCCTGGTCTTTCTGGTGACCAGCCCCTAGCCTGAAAGGCTCTAGGGGCTCCCAACCACCAGTCATGTAAGTATCATACAAAAGACACTTCTCAGTCTGGAGATTCCAAGGGTTTTAGGAGCTGTGTGCCAGGAACCAGGGACAGAGACCAAATTTATCACGAATTTATATTTATCACAATATTCTTGAATTATTCATTCATTACTTAGTGTGGAATACCAGATGTATATGCCTTTCCCCTCTTTGAAAAGGTCAAAGGGCAATTATTTTTTTAATCCTTAGCACCTGGCACTAGGATGGCAATTAGTAGATGTGTAATAAACGTTTACCGGATTGAATTGAGTACCTGCCTTGCCTACTTCCTCTTTCTGAAATACCCTTACTTCTTTTTGCTTATGCAAATTCTTTGTCTCCTTTAGAACTTGGCCTGTTCCATGAAATCTTTCCTACTTTGCAGTCCTGATTAATTTTTCAACTCTTATTGTATGCATGTGTTATACCACACAGTGAGCTGCAAGGAATCTGGTGTGATGACAGAAATGTCCAAAGCATTTATGTAATAGATAAATTAGTATAGAAATAGAAAATTGCTAGTTAAGATAGTGAAAACAAGTATTTACTCTGGTAAGGTACTGTGCTAGTCTTTAAGGGGATAAAGATGAATATTTCCTTCAAGGAGTTTACAGTTTAGTAGGGGAGACAAGACATACAACACATATTTTAGTGGTGAGTTTCATAAGGGCTGAAGAGTTCAGATTAAGCCAATTGGAGAGTAAAGCTTTGTGGATTTGTTAGCCATTGTGTAAAATTTAAACAACCACAAAATAGGCATTGTTATTCTTATTGATGAGAAAAACTGAGGCCCAAAGAATTTAAGTATTGTGACCAAGCTTGTACTGGTCAATAACTGGTAGAGCTGAAATTTAAACCTAGTAAGTCTGCTTTCAGAATCTCTTCCTTTAATCACAACACAAAGGCTTTAGAGGTCACATGCATGAGAAATTGCAACACTGAGTGGATGTGGGGAGTAATGAAGGAAAAAGTGACATCAGACACAGCCAGAATGAAGTGATTAAGACAGTGATGGTGCCCTTGACATCATGGGAACACAAGGTAAGACAGAGTAGGCTGGTCCTGTGGTGTAGTGGGTTATTAGAATTTATTAATGGTAGTATCACTGAAGTTGGTGTACAACCCCCCACTGCCAAATTTGACTGGTTTTAAAAAAAAAAGAAAAAGACATAAGAGTAAGAGAAAAAATCAATCAATTTTGGGCATACTGAGTTTTTGGTACCAGTGGGAGGGATATCTCTAGCATTTAGAAATGTCAGACTGGGGTGTGAAGGCAGTTCAAGACAGGGGAAAGCTGAATGGCCTCAGAATATATAATAGCATGTCTATTGGAATTTCTATGTCATAGGAATTTTGGAAATAGAAGTTAAAAACTTGAGATGCCCTTTCCTATCTACTAGGTTGGTACACTAAATTTGTGAGAATGCAGGGGAATAAGAATTCTTACACACTACTGGTTATAGAGCCATTCGTCAATGTCTAATAAAGTTAAATTTGCATATTGGCTCAATGACTCAGAAACTGCATTTTTAGGTAGTTGCCTTAGAGGAACTCTTATATATGCTCAACAGTGTTCATTGCAGTGGTATCTATAAAAGTGAAAAATTTATGATGTTCATTAATAAGAGAACAGATAAATCATGGTATACAATATAATGGACTATTCAGTAAAGTGAATGAGCTAGATCTTTATGTATCAACAGGATAAATCTCAGAAACATAATGTAGAGTGAAAGATGAAAGTTGCATCTTACTACTATTGATGAAAAAATCTACAACCCACATCATATGTGTGTTAATTTTTTCATACGGGATATACATATAGAGGAATGTGAATTGGAAGAATACCTGCTGTTCTTGTTACCTATCCCTTTGTCCCCCTTTTTGCTCAAGTATTTTAAAGCAAATCCCAGAGATTATGTTTCCAACAGATACAGACTTCAAGAAAACATGCGTAAATCCCAAGTATTTCCATACCCAGTAAAATTTTAAAAAACTATCCTTAATAATATCTAAGACTAATTTTGTTACCTTTTTTGGGGTTGTCTTAAATTGTCTTTTTAATAGTTTTTTGTTCAGATCAGGATCCCAGCAAAGTCCACATGTTACATTTGGCTGAATATCTCTAAACGAGTCTCTTCTAAGGAGTGATTTTTATTTGTTTTAAACAGAAGTGTTATGATTTTACCTTTCATTTTTCATATAGGTTAGAACCATCAGAGAGCCTTGAGGAAAACCAGCGGAACCTTCTTCAGGTGACTGAAAAGTTCTTCCATGCCATCATCAGTTCCTCCTTAGAATTCCCCCCTCAGCTTCGAAGTGTGTGCCATTGTTTATACCAGGTATGCTTAAAGTTACAGATTACCATTATTAATCCAAAGCTAAATTAAGAAGAATGCTTTATTTACCAAACAGGGATTTAGCTGCTGATAGTGCATGATTGACTATAATACTGAGTCAATTTGGTTGAATAATACATTAAGAATTGTTGTTGGAATTGGCTTTGAAAAAAAACTTAAATATTGCTTATGGGATAGTTTGAAGTTAAGAGAATACTTTAAAATACTAAATTTTCCTTGTATTGGGAGGGAGTTTTAAATGCACTGAATCTATTGGGTATAATAGATGTGGCTGAAATGAGATATATTGTGGAATTATTATTATTATTTTGGTTATCTTTTACCTAAATTACTTACAACGTCTTTCCCACGTGAGGCACTTGTACTCCTTGCTTTTTGCATTATGAATTGTTTGATTTGTAATTTTGATTTCTTCATTAAGATATAATTGGTTTATGTCAGGTTTTCACAGGATAGACTGATTGTTTATTTTATGTAGAGTGTTTCTTATAAGATTTATTGCATCATCATTCAGACCAAATTATTAGACTTTCTAGCACTAGCATCACAAGTAATGCTTCTGAGTTCAAATTCCCTTCTTGCTGAGGGAATTGGGGCTATATTCTTTTATGGCTTCTACTATGTTTTAAAATTGCATATGCAGTTTCAGGAATGATTTGTTTCAAAGGAGGTCCTGAAAATCCACAATTCTGGAAGAAACATTAGTGGATCTGGAATTTGGGATGGGGGTGGGTATAGGTAAAGAACTTACGCTTTTACCAAAACCCATGCCTTTGCGTTCTCTCTCTCTTTGCAGAATTATCCCCAGCCATTTGTTTTTTTTAGCCCATAGCTTCAGTTGCTTAGAGACGTTAACAGCATCAGTGAAATCACCATTTTAAAAGCTGTTTGACACTGCTCTGTATGAATTTTTTCCCCATTGCTATTTTTAAAGATGTATCTGCTCTATCTATGAGAAAATCTTTTTACAATATGTGTAGATAATAAAGCACACTTAGCATTAAGTCTATATTAATTTTTTATGACTTTTCTGCCTTTTCAAAATATCTCAAGGAAGCTTAGGAAAGCCCTACATAATTTTTTCAGCTATTTAAATCTGAGTCTCGAGGCTTGTTTAGTTATAATACGAAACTTAATACAGTAAATAATATCTTCTCTTCAATTTGGGCCTGAATAGGTTTCTTTTTAGATGTAAATCAGTAATTTTTCTGTTTATAAAACTAGGCAGCCTGGTGTGGTAGCTCATGCCTGTAATCCTAGCACTCTGGGAGGCTGAGATAGAAAGATCGCTTGAGCTCAGGAGTTTGAGACCAGGCTGAGCAAGAATGAGACCCTGTCTCCACTGAAAACAGAAAAAATTAGCCAGGTGTGGTCGCATATGCCTGTAGTCCCAGCTACTTGGGAGGCTGAGGCAGGAGGGTTGCTTGAGCCCAGGAGTTTGAGGTTGCTATGAGGTAGGCTGATCCCGTGGCACTCTAGCCCAGGCAACAGAGCGAGACTCTTGTTTCAAAAAATAAATAAATAAATAAAATAAGACAAGACTAGGCAGACAAGATACAGTGAGCACATATTAAAAATAGTATAAGTCAACTTCTTGGTTAGCCCAGTAGTAACTGGCTTTAGAGAGCAAATAGGTTTGTAAAATGACAGTGGCTTTGACTTTAGTAGTTAAAAGTAAATAGAGGGCCAGGCATGGTGGCTTGGCTCACATCTGTGATCCTAGCACTTTGGAAAGCCAAAGCAGGAGAATCCCTTGAGGCCAGGAGTTCAAGATCAGTCTGAGCAACATAGCGAGACCCTCATCTCCACAAAAAAAATGTTTTAAACGATTAGCCTGACATGGTGGTGTGTACCTTGTAGTCCCATCTACTTGAGAGGCTGAGGTAGGAGGATCACTTGAGCCCAGGAGTTCGAGGTTGCTGTGAGTTATCATGCCACTGCACTCCAGCTTGGGCAACAAAGTGAGACCTTCTCTCTTTAAAAAATAAAAAAAGGAATAAGAAGAATGAAGACTGACTACCTGATTACATGGTCTACTAGATTTTAGTAGAAATTCTTTATGTGGTTGTTATCCTAAAAGGAAAGTCTTTTTGCATCATCAGCAAACTTGGAAACCAATTTGAGATCATGACTCTGATAATATAAAAAGAACAGGGCTTGGCACTTAGTAAATATTTAATGAAGGAATAAATTTCCCCATCTCTTCCTCCCAAGTAAGAAAGATTCTTGCCAGCTTTCATAGGTTGGAAGAAAAATAGTGAAAATAGGAAATAAATAATTGGTTGCTTATTAAGTACTATGTGCTGTGCTTTTTAGAGCAAGCACTTCATAAGAAATATCCTGTAATTCGCCTGTAATCCTAGCACTCTGGGAGGCCGAGGCGGGCAGATCGTTTGAGCTCAGGAGTTCGAGACCAACCTGAGCAAGAGCAAGACCCCGTCTCTACTAAAAATAGAAAGAAATGAATTGGCCAACTAAAAATATATAGAAAAAATTAGCCAGGCACAGTGGCGCGTACCTGTAGTCCCAGCTACTCGGGAAGCTGAGGCAGAAGGATTGCTTGAGCCCAGGAGTTTGAGGTTGCTGTGAACTAGGCTGACGCCACGGCACTCTAGCCCAGGCAACACAGTGAGACTCTGTCTCAAAAAAGAAATAAATAAATATCCTGTATTATCTTAATAACAGACCTAAGTTATATTAAAATTTTACATAATTATTCTCTTTAAAAACATTATTTAAATTTTTGTGTCCGTGCATTATTTTTAAAATATTAGGTAAACTTAACATTTGTGGGGAGTAAAGTACTATGAGGCAAAGGTATGCTGTGCTATTTGTAAACAAGGTTTTGTTTTTTAATAAGTGACTAACAGGGCATTTTACATTCACTAATTAGAAAGAAAGCTAGAAAAAAAACTTTGCACTCAAGATAGTCTTTTATTGAAATTCCTTCCAAACCTAGTTTTTCTCTTTGGTTTGCTCTTTTGTTTTTATTCATCTTCTCTTTTCTGACTTTTTCATGCCCTTTTGGCTTTGGCAATAACACAATGGTACCTTTGTACTTTTATGTTCCGCTGGGAGGGATAGTAGTGGATTTTTTTTTTTCCTCTGGTAAACATAGCTCCTGCTTTGGGACTTACTGGGGAAATTTTGAAAGCTAAGTGAGTATGTTGCTAGCTAATAAACTTCCCTGAGATTTAGCTCTTTTCACTTGAGTTCATATTTTGGCCTTCAAGCCTTTTCCTATCATGCTTTAACCAGCTCTATTACTTCTTATGCCTTACCTTATTTAGTGACTGGGTTAAGTGGAATAGCCAATGGTGAACATGGTTATATTTATAATTAAGTCATTTTCTCATATATTTGTTTCCATTTTTCTTCCTTATAGTTTTGGTATAAAGAGAAAATAATTCCCAAAGTGGATATTCTCTTATGGTGGGAGAATTCTGAAACTAACTATTATGATTCTAAATGAATGGCATCTTTTCCCAATAAATCTGTTACTCCAAACTGAAGTGTTGTGTACATAAATTTTTAAAGCAATAAATGATAGTTGTAGATCATAGTTGAAAAAAATTTATAAAGCTGCATTTTTGTGATATATATGGTTACTGGTGCTTTTGTCTAAAGTTTGAACCGAAGCTCCATGAGATAAGGGTCTGTGTTGTCTTGTTTTACTGCTATCTCCCAGTGCCTAGAATGGTATTTAGCTTGTAGATGCATGATAACTACTTCCATGAATGGATAGATGGATGGATGAATATCAAACTAACTTTACTTTAAGCCCAAATTATGAGTTAGGTGTTGGATGCCCAGAATTCCTAGAATAAGATGCCATGTGCTGGTGGATTAAAGAATTCTAATTTGGTTTTTAAAATGATTATTCTGCCTAGTCTAATCCAATTAGGAGTCTTTTAATTTTGAAGGAATTTTTTGGTCTGGAAGGAGCTTGGAGAGATGAAACCCATATGTCTTTGTTGGCTTTTGGGGTTTTCATAGGTGGCTTTTTTTTTTTTTTTACACATTCTGATAAATGGTCAACTGTAATATGTGAAAAAATTTTGAGCAGGCTTATAGTTTTATTCTATAATTTTCTCTGCAGTTTCTTCACTTTAATATTATTGATTAATGCTTTTTTCTAGTTAAGCTGATAACATACTTCTCCCAAATGTTGCAGAGCTTTTAACCTCTTCTGATTTAGTACCATTTCAGGAAGTAGCCTGCAAACACTGAAAAATATGTGAAATTTTAAGAGTAATGTTTTCTACAGAAAGAGATTTTTAATTTAGAATCTCTAACATGAATTTTTCTATTATGTTTAGCTATTTAATTTTTATTTCTTTAGTCAGTAGGATCTTAATTAAATGCCAGATGTTGAAAAAAGAACTTTTAAGTCAATTGAAGGATACACAGAGAAATATTTTATGTATCAAGAAAATATTATGTAGACACAAAGAAATGTTTTTAGTGTGTGGTCTACTTGTAATGTCTTATATAAAATTTATCAAAAGCTAGGGATTAACTAAAATGTAAATATTTAATATCCTCAAATTCACTTGGGGAGAGCTTTTCTGTGATTCGTAGCCAGAAATAGTAGACATGATTGGGTCTCAACATTTCTTGCTGTTTTAGTGCTTGGCTTAAAAATGTAATAAAAATTAAAACCCAGAATTAAAATTCATCCCTCAAAATTCAGTTGATTTCTAATTTTTTTGTTGATTCCATTTGTGTTACATTTTATTGTATAATTTTATGTACAAGCCAACATTGTTTTTGTTGCTGTATGTAGTCGGTGCTGTGACTTGTTTGTGCTCATCTCTGTTCTGTAGGCAACTTGCCACTCCCTACTGAATAAAGCTACAGTAAAAGAAAAAAAGGAAAACAAAAAATCAGTAAGTTTGGAGAACTTTTTATTAGCTGTTTCTTTCAAAGCAAAACAAAAATCTTTTGCTGTTTGTTAAGAACATCTTCACTTCAGCCTATTTGACCTTCACTGTAAAATCATTCTACTAATTCTGGCACAAAATAGCTTTCATTTCAATTAACCCTGGAATTAAGTTACATTAAAACATTCTCTGTGTTCCTTTGGTTTGATTTATTCCAAAGGCATTTTGTGGGCATTTGTTGCATTGGATATCCTTGGTCTAATTTTATTGTTATTTTTAAAATTATAAGTGAATGCAAAAGAAACTTAATTTCAAGGCCTTAGGAAATGCTGACTTTCTTCATTCTTGCTTCTTGTTTGCAGGTAATGTGAGTGGTTTCTTTGCCAAGAATGAAAGTTTTTCTTAATTTTTAGAAGTATATGACAGGAAAATGTCACTTTCTTACCTAAAATTTGCTAAATTTTATTTTTTATTCCTAAGCGAGAGTCATACCCTTAGACCAACAAGCCACCAATTTTTTATTCCTTATAATTTTATCTAGACAGTCTCAGCCAGAATTTAGATGTTTATACTCAGATTATAGAAATTCTAATGGTAAAACCACTTTTACCTCAGAGAAAATCTAAGGTAAATGATAACTCAGTGAGTCCATATTTGTAGAGAAACACCTCATTTTGCAAACATGATATGAATATTCTACCTTCTATGAATTTGCCTTAATTTATTTAAAAGGACCTAAGTTATAGTCATAATTATTTTTTCCAGTGAATGGAATTTTCCCCAAATATTAATGTAACATGTATTCATTTTAAATTTGCCATTATCTGTCACTGTGACTTATCCTTATCAAGCTGAGTCCTATCTTTGTTTTTCTAATGACAAAATGATTGTTTTGAAAAAGTCCAAATGATTGTTAGCGAAAGAAAACTTTTAGGAGTCAGGTAGATAGTTTTCTTAAAAAGGTATAATTTAGATTATAGTGTTCATCTGGTTTCATCTTTCATTCCTTATCTAAGCTTTACATATAGGTTTCTAAGCTTTACATATAAATTATCTAAGCTTTAAATATAAATTTCTGTTATAAATTCAGAACAAAATTAAAATTTAGAGTTATATGTTTTTATTGTGTCCATTCAAGATTTTATTTTTGAGTATGTTAAGTATATTTGGTCATCTGTGAACAAATGGATTGGATTGGATAGCTTTCTTGCCCAATAAAGACATCTCTTTCTAATGCTTCAGCCTTCTAATTCTCAGCATATGTGGGTTTAACATAATATACACCATCACTATTGAAATTAATTTACTGTTTCTAACACTCTTGTTCAGTGTTATACTAATACCATTGTGTAGTATATCACATAAATTAAAATTTAGACTTTCTGTGTTTTTCTAGAGCATGTTTTCTATTTAAAATTAAACCTAACATTGCTTTATTTATTAAGATTTTGTCTAAAATTGTTCCTTGAATTTTTTTTCTGCTAGAGTTATTTTCAGATTTTTTTACGTTTCTGGGTAACACTAAGTTTTGGAATGTATTTCTCAGCACAGGTGATGTGAGCTCCTCATCGAAACAAGGGGAATATAATTGGTAATTTGAGATATTTTAGAGCACATTCCAAAGTATAAAGACAGAATAGTCATGATAAATTTAAAATGTTGTTTTGTGGAATTGTTTGATTAACAGAATCTAATGATCTTTTAAGAGCAAGCTGACTTTCTTTTGAGGGGTATATGTATCATGGATTGAAATATATAATGTATAGAGAGAAGATTCTGGCTTTTGGTATAGTCATATTA
This sequence comes from Lepilemur ruficaudatus, assembly GCA_963574885.1. NCBI lineage: Eukaryota > Metazoa > Chordata > Mammalia > Primates > Lepilemuridae > Lepilemur > Lepilemur ruficaudatus. Next base: position 20,107 of record CAUYRT010102787.1, on the reverse strand, counting down.
CAGATAATTCTGTTCATTATACTCAAACATATAATGTATAATTAGGTTTACTTTAGAAGTTAACTGCCTGCCTACCCCGGGGAGAATTTGCAATAATTAATCACGTATGGGTAGCAATACTCTTGCTAATGGTGCCACTTACGACTGCATTTATTTCCATCATGTAGTTCTGCTTTTACCAAAGGAAGTAAAGGGGACAGTTGGCTAATAATTAGTTTCAATACATAGACTGGCCCAAGTTTGACCTTTTATGCAGAATGTCTTTTGGATCCAAATTAGATTTTTATGGATTAAAAAAACACACTTGAATATGTGTGTATTATGAGGTAAAATTACATTGATGTTAATTAGTGGTGAATGAAAAAAGCAATCCTTTTATAAATTGACTGAAATTCCTGAAACTTACTATGTAGCGTTTTTATTGATATATTTTTATCAGTTTTTAGTTCCAAAAATGTATTAAGTCTACCATCAGTGAGATACATCAAAAAATGTATTGTATGTTCCTGAGATACAGATACTTTTTGTTTTGACATTATTCAATTATTCGTTTTGACATCTTCAATTATTTTTGAAGATGTGGAAGATAGTGGAAGTGATTGGGGAATAATTCACTCAGATTTTCATTAAATTCTGACGCTGAGTACTATTAAGTATAAATTAGGTATAAATGTAAGTCATACTTCAAAACATCTTTGTCCTAGAGAAAACCAGTAAATAGCTATTTTCAAAAACGGTATTTTGATTAATTGATCACAACCAGTGACAGATTTTCTTGTTCCTTCTCCATTCCCACGGCTTCACTTGACTAGCCTGAAAAAAAAGGTGGGGGAGGGTAGGTATTTTGAAAGAACTCTCCATGTGCATGTAAGTTATTGATTTTTATGGGGCACTTTCACAGCTGGTTAATATTTATTTTATAAACTAGCTGGTTCTTTGAAAACCAAGTATGTTTTGGTTTAGCTTTTCGAAAAATTTAAGTGATTACATGCTAATTCTTTAGACCAGTCTGTTTAAAATTAAATATAAAGCAGTTTTTGTCCTCTTCCCTCTTGCTAACTCATTCCTTAAAAGCTTTAAGATCTTGCAGGTTTGTCAATGTTTTATCTGTTTTAAAATTAAAATTTGGGACTGCTCAGTAGCCATGGTGATCTATGAACATTCTGAAATTATATGAAGACTTTTGTCTGTGTGAATGCATACATTCACTTTTCTGACTTTTTATCAGATTTCAAAGAGTTTCCTAATCCCCAAAAGGTTTAACACAGTACTAGAATAGTAGAAGCACTTGAATTTTCTTCTTAATTCTATATCTAAAACTAAAAATTCTAGGCTAGATGAGGTGGCTTGTGCCTGTAATCCTAGCACTTTAGGAGGCCAAGGCGGGAGAATTGCTTGAGGACAGGAGTTTGAGACCAGCCTGAGCAACATATCGAGACCCTATCGCTACAAAAAATAGAAAAATTAACTGGGCATGGTGGTGTGCACCAGAAGCCCCAAATGCTTGGGAGGCTGAGGTGGGAGGATTGCTTGAGCCCAAGAGTTTGAGGTTGCAGTGAGTTATGATGATACCACTGTACTCTAGCACAGGCAACAGAACTAGACCCTGTCTAAAAATTAAAAAAAAAATAAAATTAAAAAAAAATAAAAAATTAAAATTCTATATCTAATTCTAGATTTAATTCTGTATCTGTATATTGCAGCTAAAAATAAATGGTATTTAGGTTTTAAAGCCATTCTACTAAGGCAGCTATATTTAGCCACCTTTACCAGTTTCCCCTTACTCTTACATAAGATTGTTCTTCATGCAGTAAGCACCCAAAATACTGCAGCACAAAAAAAGCTTCCTGAGCTATGTGTAGTGTAAGTGAAGGTGAGAATATATTAGTTATAGCTCACCTCTTTGGTTACCTCTTATAAATATTTCATTCTCTAAAATCTTTTCACTTATTTTCTATTAGAAATGATATAAAATTATTTTGAGATTACAGACAGTGGATAAGAATACATTTAAGACGTGGACCATATGAAGCACTAAATGGAATAAGGTGAAGTGAAATAATCCTTATTCTTGTGAATTACTGACAAGAAGTATTACTTTATTGAGGCACGGTGAAGAAAAAGAGTTATGTGAGACGCTGCACATAAATCCCATTTTCTCATTTTTTTTCCCCAAAGTCCTTTGAAATGCAGGTTTATTTATCCCTGGAATCCCAGAATATTGAGTGGAGTACTAAAGCTTTACCGTTGTAGTTGCTGCTGCTTTAAACAGCAGTTAGCCCCACTATGCAAGAATAGTTGTAGAGATTAAAATGTTACATAGGTATTCTTTAAATGTGTGTGTGTAGTTTATGTAAAAAAATGTAAAGTCCAGAAAAATATAATTTTTATATGTTAACATTATTTAAAACATAGATAGGGCACTGGGAAGAGATGTGAGCTAAGCCAGTTTCATAACACTTTTACCAATCTAAGGTACCTGTTTATCTTCAATGTAGAATGTTTTATAAAGAGAAGATAAACCCATTTTAAATATTGGGTTTACATTGCTTTTCATGGTGGGCACCCATTTCTTGAATCCTTAAATTTTTTTATTTGACAGAATTGTAAAGTGAGGTAGACATAGGGGTTCTCTCTTCTGGTGGGATCCTTTTTTCTTTTAGGTCCCCAAGAATTCCTGTTCCTCCATGGTTTAAATAATAGGTAGGTCCTTATATTATAAAGCATGCTGGTAAAGAAAAGGAACTGGCAGTAACATTACTTGTAAGTAAGTTTGTTTTGTTTTTCTCTCAGTAGGAATCTAAGAAAAAAATTGTATATGGCAAGCATTTTTTCAAGAAATTCAATTGTATGTGGTATACAACAAAATGTAAATGGTTTACTATTAAGTATAGATGTTTTGAGCGTTTGCAGTTAAAAACATGGCTTTGCCTTGTAAGAGTTGACCACACTTTGATGTCTGTTTATCTTAATAAAATATAATATTTGTGTGACAGTTTGGTCTATTTTCATTTTTCATCAAACTTACAGAATAAACAGTGATGATAAAATGAAGATCTTTTTTCAGATTTCTTCTGCCCACGTCATCCATGAGTATTTTCTTTCCTCTGAGATACCTTAATTGTGCTTTAATATGATGTAAGACTAGAATTGAGAGTAAACTTCATTTTCTGGTATTTTAGGAGAAGGGAAAAAATAGAAGTTTGTCATTCATGAAGATTGATTGATTCAGTTTTTGTGCAAAGTTTGACCTTCGAGCTCTTTGTTCCCATTTCTTTATTTTAATTCAAACCTTATGCTCAATTCTCACCTCCTTGTTTTTAGGTGGTTAGCCAGCGTTTCCCTCAGAACAGCATCGGTGCAGTAGGAAGTGCCATGTTCCTCAGATTTATCAATCCTGCCATTGTCTCACCGTATGAAGCAGGGATTTTAGATAAAAAGCCACCACCTAGAATCGAAAGGGGCTTGAAGTTAATGTCAAAGGTGAATTATTTTGTTAATCTAGCTATCTTAAATTCCCCTTTCAACTAAATTTTCAGTTCTTCATACTCACAGTACTTCTTGAATTTACTTTTGAAATGCCTTATGGTTTTCAATTATGTGCTTTTGTTTTATTGATATTATAAAGGAATTCATTAGGTCAGTACCTGATGGGCCTTATTATCATGAGAAGTATTTTAGCATATGTCTTGTGTTCTGGAGATAGATTTCTGTATAATCATTCTGGAAATCTGAAACAGAAACCGAAATGTAGACTATAGGATTTTTTATTTAAAAGGATATTTTAAAATTTTAATATGTATTTTATATATGTAAATATATGTATATATAATAATTATATTTATATTTGATAGAATAGAAACAACACCTAGAGTAACTTATAGAATGAGAAATGATTGATTGGTTTTAGCTACTAGTAGAAATTATATCAATGAGAAAATTCATACTTTTATAGGATATATTAATATATAGACTTCATATAATAAATAATTGGGTTGTTTATAACCCTATTTTGTTATTTAGATACTTCAGAGTATTGCCAATCATGTTCTCTTTACAAAAGAAGAGCATATGCGGCCTTTTAATGATTTTGTGAAAAGCAACTTTGATGCAGCACGAAGGTAAGCAGCCTACCACTTGGTTGATTGCTCTGTTTGAATCAAATGTTTTCAGTTTCACTTAAGTATATGTACCTACCTGGTCTATATGAAGTTCCTGTGTAGGTTTTATCCTCTTCCCTTTCTAGGTCAAGACATAGTTTGTCTTATCTTATTTTACTGTAAAAGACAGTCATGAAATAAATTCATATTGTTTAAAATTTGTTTGTCATTTCTATATTTGAAAACCAAGAGGGATTTTTGGCATATCTAGCAAAATAAAGTATTTGAGGTTGCTACAATATGGAGACAAGGAAGAAGGAAAAGATTACTTTTATTGAAAACTAAAACCAAACTGGTACAGATAATTCATACTAGCATATAATCAGAATTTTTTTGACGTGAGAATATTTTTGATAATTCAATTTGGAAGTTTATCTGAACTAAAAAGTTACTCTTTAAACCAAGTAATGCAAACACTTATTTTATTCATGAGTAATTGAACAAATGTTGAGGCTTTGTGATTTTAGAAGGCTTTTCTGCTAGATTTCCAAAACTGAGTAGTGAATTCACTTTATTTCCCTGAGTTATTGGTTTATCTGTAAACTAATAAGAAACTGTGTTTGCCTGAGTTGTTTTTAGAAAAACAAAATGAGATAATCGATGTGAAAGTGCTTTATAAATATAAGTTAATGTCCAAAATTCTACCTTTCACACAGTATGAATCTAATTGATCTCATCATCTAAGCTAGCCTTGTACAAGTCTTTCTTCAAGTTTATCATCATCATAGTTCTTATTGACTTCTTTCTGTTAGGGAAATTGGAGTTTAAAAGGTGTATTGCTGGACTCCAAGCCATATTGGAGAGAAAGTGAATGTCATCATAGGATTTATATTCTAGCAGACTTGCCTACCCATAAAAAGTTAAAGGATCCCAGATTCTGATCCTGACTCTGACCTAACACGTTGTTTAACTTTGGGGAGGTCTTTTATCTTACGTGGTCCTCCATTACTTATCTGTAAAATACTGACTTCTCTCCAAAGTCTCATCCGTCTAAATTTTGTTGTTCTCTAACTTTAGGGCCTAGTCTCAAGCTGAAGCCAGGTATCAGAATTGGAAGGCCAACTTTCTCCTTGTTCTTCTTGCTTCGTTTAGTGACAAGTCATGTTGTGTGAACAAGCCCTCTGTATTTGTAATCTCAGTTACTTCACAAAGTTACTTTATATAAATTTAATTCAAACATAGGTATGAGTGTATCTGGTATTGAAAATTCTAATCACTTTGCATTTTTAAAGGTTTTTCCTTGATATAGCATCTGATTGTCCTACAAGTGATGCCGTAAATCATAGTCTTTCCTTCATTAGTGATGGCAATGTGCTTGCTTTACATCGTCTACTCTGGAACAATCAAGAGAAAATTGGCCAGTATCTTTCCAGCAACAGGTAAGATTTCCCAATCATGGAGATAATGAACACTCTCAGTTTAAATTTATTTATAAAATTATTATTGGTCATGAATAGTGCTTTCCTCTTTGCATCCCTTCTTGGAGTAAGAATTATAGTTTGTAAAGAGAAAGGTAGACTCTTTTTTAAAAAAATGGGCAAAAGGTTAAGTCATATTAAATCATCAACAAGCCTACCTAGATGCTACTGATTTTCTTTTTTTAATGTCAAATTAAGAAATCTCAAATTAGCCCTTTGAATTTTTTGGTTCTCAAACTATAAAACATAATGTGCAACAAGACACAGAGAAGTTTAAATTTACTAAAAGATCAAATTAGTATTGGCATTTGAACCTAAAGAGTGGCTAAGTCTTAGGAATTTGATAATTAAAACATTAACAGTGGCCTTAGTCCTATGTCTGAGGAGTTCCTTACAGAGGTAAAATGAGTCCAGATTATTTTCAAATGCCAATAAAAATGGTTTGCTTATTTATGGGAATGGTAGGAAACCATGAAGCTAAGGCTAAGCAATTAAGAAATGGAAGTTTAAAAGAGAGGGCATTTTAATCCTTCATGAATTGTTAATGGTTTGAAGTAGACATGGACATGACTAACGTATATCCCTAACATAGAAAAATGAAGTTGTTTCAGTCACCAAAATCAACTGTGAAACTTGAATACAAACATTCTTTTCTCTTATATTTATATTCACAGTTTGATGCTAGAGAGTTTTGTTTTGGTTTTTAAAAAATTATATACATTTCAGACACACAAAAAAAGTATAGAAAATAATGTAACAGAGACCCATGTCTACCAACTAGTTTTAACGTTATTTATTTTGCTATACTTTAGATCTTTATAATATTTTATTTCTGGTAGGTGGGGATGAATACTCTCTCGCCCCCCTTTTGACAATCCCACTTTTTTTTTGAGACAGAGTCTTGCTCTGTCACCTGGGCTAGAGTGCCGTGGCATCATCCTAGTTCACAGCAATCTCAAACTCCTGGACTCAAGCGATCCTCCTGCCTCAGCGTCCCAAGTAGCTGGGACTGCAGGTGCTCACCACCATGCCTGGCTAATTTTTTTCTATTTTTTAGTTGCCTAGCTAATTTTTTTTCTATTTTTAGTAAAGACAGGGTCTCGCTTTTGCTCAGGTTGGTCTCGAACTCCTGAGCTCAAGCAATCCACCCGCCTCAGCCTCCCAAAGTGCTAGGATTGCAGGCGTGAGCCACCATGCAGGGCCTGACAATCCCATTTCTATGCTTCTAGAGATACCTACTTCCTAAAGCTGGTTGGTATGTCTCCTGGGTGTACATTTATACCGTTCTGCAGTATACATGTAACTGGCAAAATAAGGAAATTATAGGTATATATAACAGTTTTGTATGTATTAAAATTTTACAGCAATGCTATAGTGAATACAGCCTCTTCATGCAACGTTCTATTCAAGATTTATCGTTTATTTAACTCAAGTTAGTATTTCATTGAATGACTATATCACAGTTTATTTTTGCATTCCTGAATTAATGGACACTTACATTTGTTTCCCATTTTTCACTGGTATAAATAGTGATGTAATAAATATCTTCATGCTTGTCTCCTTGTGTAGTACCTAAATGTATAATTGCTGGGTCTGGTATACACCTAGTCTCAACTTTACTGGATATTGCCAAATAGCTTTTCAAAGTGTACCTACCAATTTACACTTTGACCAGCACTGTGTGAGAATATCTTTTTGTACACATCCTCCCCAAAGTTGATATCATCAGACTTCATAATTTTTGCCAATTTGATGTTGTGAAGTAGTATCTTGTTATTCTTATGTAGTTTTATTTGTTATTGAAAATTCATATTTTCCCTGGTTGCACAAAGATCTGCAATATGTTCAATTCATAAGTACTGTTTTCTCAAGATGGATTCTTTTCACCCTGGGAAAAAGTGGATCAGAATGTTATTTTTACTTACTGATTGATTGACTAACTGTTTAGTGGAATGGATTATGAATTCTAGAAAAAAATTGAATTTTTATGTAAGTTTTATACTTTGGGGAGATGTTTCAGTGTATACTTATGATCCCTGAGGTCTTTTTGGTGCTGTTTACAAATCAGCAGGGACCACTAGCTGACAGTAAAAAGAAAAGCAAGCAGTGACAATCTAAAGAAATGTGTACTGCTAAATGTGAACTGCTACTTTTTTTCTAAGTAGTTTGCTGTATGTAGGGATCATAAAGCTGTTGGAAGACGACCTTTTGATAAGATGGCAACGCTTCTTGCATACCTGGGTCCTCCGGAACACAAACCTGTGGCAGATACGCACTGGTCCAGCCTTAATCTTACCAGTTCGAAGTTTGAGGAATTTATGACTAGGTAAATATAACCTTGAAATGACGATTACTTTCTGTTTGAAAAGCAAAGTTTACCACTAGGCCACTTGTTAGATATGATAGTTGTATCTAATAATCACATTGCCATGTTTTTGGGTCCAACTTTCCTCTTACCCAAGGCATTATTGAAATATATACATATTTATATGTATATATTTCAGTAATATTTGTATATATATTTTTGGGACAGGTTCTTGCACTGTCACCCAGGCTGAAGTGCACTGGCACAGTCATAACTCACTGTAACCCTGAACTCCTGGACTCAAGCGATCCTCCCCCCTCAGCCTCCTGAATAGCTGGAACTACAGGCACATGCCACCACACCCAGAAGTCTCTTGGTTTTAGGTGCAGGAGTTTTTCTGTTACATCTATATGTCATTTTTCAGAACTCTCCTAAAAGTTAATGCTTTTAAATTCTTTTAGATTACGGCTCAGAAAATATAGTATACTTTAATATTGCTATAAAATTTCTATGGACATTTGTTTTGAATCTCATTTACAGGGATTTAGTTTGTGAACTGAAAGATCCTCATTGTTAGATACTTAGCGCTAGAATGTTACAGTGAAGATAATTTGCTGAATTCTTCAGTCTTTAAAGTACCTTTGACAGTACTATACACCTTCTAAGTGCTCCATCGTGGCTGTGGGTTAAGTGTTTTGCTCATAGTATGTGCCAGAGGCAGAAAGAAAAAAAAAAAAACAGAATCTGATGTTCAGAAGTTTGTTTACATTAAAGATTTACATATAATATGCCTTGAATTATAAGTGCCTATTATTAATCATATTATGTATAGGCCGTAGTTTTGTACATATAACTCCAATTCATTGATATTGTTTAAAGAATATATGAATATATAAAAGAATGTATGAATATAAGAATATATTTATATATGTAATATCCTTTTCAGTTTAATTTTTGTTTTTATCTCTATTAGATTTTTCTCAGTATCACAAATGTTTATTCCTACATAATTAAGGGAATATATTCCATACAAAATTTTTATATTACCTAATTGAAAATTATATAGTAAAAAATATAAAAACTTTTTCATTCAACATTACTGGACATCCAAGCCATTTTTCCATTTTTTTTAGGAACATCTTTTTATTATTCCTTTCTTTCTAAGACCTTACCATCCCTTACAAAGCAGTCATCTGTGCTTTTGAAGATTAAATGATTTAATATTTGTAATATACTTAGAGCAGTATCTGGTCCATGTAAAGTGTAGTGTTAGATGTTATTTTTGTTCTTTTCTAAATTCCCATTGATGCTCTTTGAGACCCATCTCTTTTTTTAAAAAAAGAAGGTAGCTTTATAATTTTCTCAATTATTAAAAAAGCAATTACTAAATTACTCTAACTGTAGAAATCTAAAGAAGAAAGTAAAAAAAATTCTTTTATCCTACCTATTAGAAAAAATTCGGTGGCCATTTGGTGAATAGCTTTGCAGTTATTTATCTATGCACATGTATATCTGTTTCTCCTATCAAATGCTTTCTAGATTATTTCCATTCATATTAAACAAATGCTGATCTGGTACCAGCAACATGGTGGACTGAGCTAATACAATCTCTTCCCCAAGACACAAGACACATAGAAATACTATGTAAAAGAAAAAATATATATTAAAAAAATATATACCTGGAAGATATTTTCTGAGCAAAGCTTACAGTTAGTACAGATAGATAAAGAAATGGAAAATGTGAAAGAGGTTAAGAAATGCAGAAGATAAATGAGAAGGGCCGACATATGCCTAGTAAGTATTCCAGAAATCAGGCTTAGTAAGAATGGGAAAGAGGTAATATTTGAAGGGAGAATGGATGAGAATTTTCCAGGGTTGCTGAATGACGTGACTCTTCAGATTAAAGAAAACACACTGAGTCTTAAACAGAATTTGTAAAAATTAAACCATGCTTTTTCAGAAATATATTTCATTTCATATGGGAATTTAATATATGATAAAAATGGTATTGAAAATCAGGGAAATTAGATTGGACTTTCAATAAATGATGCTGATACAACTGAATAACCGTCTGGAAAAAGATTTTCATACCATTTATGAGGATAAACTCCCATGATTCAAAGAAGAAAAATGAACAAAGGAAGGCCTTTCTTATCCAATTCAAAATCTGTAAACCAGAAAAGGAACAGTTGATAAACTGAATTCATAAAAAACAAATGAAAACTCAAAAACTTCTCTCTGGGAAAAAAACATCATGGATAGAGACAATTTTATGATTTATATCCCTATCTATTAGTTTTCTTAGGATGGTCCTAAAAGTGCTCTTGTGGTTCAAAGAGTTAACACCTTGAAATTTTTGGTGCGTGTTGCTGAATTACCCTTCAGAAAGCCTGTTGCTTTTTAAAGAGTTTGTCATTTTTATATTTTATCATTGATCCAATTGTAGATTTTTAGAAATAGTGGATAATGTAAAGCCTCTGAGTTAATCTGTTCTTTTTTTCTTTTAGGCATCAGGTACATGAAAAAGAAGAGTTCAAGGCTTTGAAAACACTAAGTATTTTCTACCAAGCTGGGACTTCCAAAGCTGGAAATCCTATTTTTTATTATGTTGCACGGAGGTAAATACCATGTTTTAGTGTTTCTTAACAGAGTTTTAAAAAATGAAAACCAATGTAGAAAGCAAGAATTGAAGACAAGTTTACCTGGGAGTGTATAGCTGGGTAAATAGCCATCCTGTCGTAAAATGATGCTCAGTATATTAGAAATTGCTTTTCTGACTACCTATTTCATATTAGCTTTCCCATATCAAATTTTAAAATACTACCTACAATGGATTAATTACTAAGAGTAAAAAACCACAAAGAATGTTTTGTCTTCAGGTATGTTCTGATTAAATAGTATCCACCACATTATAATCAGGGACTTTTTTAAAGAACAAATAAAACTTAAAGAAGCGTATTCTGAGAACTTTTAGTAATATGCTATGTAAGACAGCATCAGGGTGATTTAGAAAATAATTCAGAGGAGCTATGGGAAATCTCTGTAAAATTGGCACAGGAGACATCCTGGAAAATTCTATTTGTTCTTGCTATCCTCAGTCAACGTTAGTTCCTAGGAGGCCTTTCTGGAAATGCTAGGAGCTCCTCCTTTATAGTAGATATGCTTGGTTTACTTTTGCTACCATTGTCTTTTCTTTCTTGCCTCATTTTGCCTTCCTTTTGAAAACTCATCTGTGACATTATTTAGTCAATTTTACTCTCTCCATTTAGCATGACATAAATTCATGGTAATGGAACCTTAGAGATAACACAATATAATAGAGAGACCACTGACTTTGGAATCTCAAGGACTATGTTCTGCTGTTCATCAATTGTAGGATTTAGTATGAGTTTCCTGAATTTAACAGAAATTGTGGAATTATGCTAATAGACTTAATGGTCATGGCAGCAAATACTTGGCAGTGTGTAGGAAACAAATTGAGGATGAGAAATAGTGGGGAGGGGGTGAAGAAAGACAGATGGAAGATGGGAAACTTGTTTAATCAGATAGTTCAGGTAGCCTTAAGGCCAAGAAATCCAAAGAACTTATTCTCTAGATTAGGGAATCTAGGGAATAAGAAAAATTGTATTTCTCTTTGTCCCTCCTCTTTCACAACTCTTGAGTAACATTTCCTCACTTTCCCATGAAAGTCCTCTCTCCAACTCTCATTTTGGTTGCCATTTCTAAATTGCCTAAGATAATTCTAATTTTCTTTTGCACTTGGAATGCACCATATTTGTATTTCAACCCCAGCCTTTAATACAACCAGGAGACTTTGACTTTCCTTATTTTGTCTAATTAAAAAACAAACTTTGATGAGGGAGCCAGACAGATGTGTGCCCCCTGCCCTGCTCTCCTTTGAATTTTTATTTAAAAGTAGCAAAGATTACTGGAAAACATCAGAGCTGGGCTTTTTCTACAGGATCAGAAACTGTTAAATTTGTATTCCTTCTCTGTGGTAATCTGGAAAAGGCTAAAGGAAAGCAGGGATGGGTCTGATGCAGACCCCTCAGTGGGATTAAACCAGTGGGGTTTCTACGAAACCTGTTGAATATGGTGGCTTGAAAGTGCCAACACTTCTCAGCTCTGCTGCTTATTAGCTGCATAATCTTAAGACAAGTTAATTTTTCTGAATCTGTTTCTTCATATGTTAAAAAGGAAGGGATACACTTATAAAAACTGTCTACCTCTCCTGTAAAGTGTTTTGTGACCTATAAAGTAGTTGTATACAGAATACGTTTAAGGCTTTCTTTTTTTTTAAAATATGATCCTGTCAGTTTCAGATTTTCAATCCTTTTAGTTTCTTACTTAGACCACTAGAGCTCCTCCTGGCCTTCATTTTCACCTGGTGTGAAGCCTTAGCTTCCAGACAGATGAACACACAGTAGATCAGAACAGAGAGAAGCCCAGTTATTCCATCATACAAGTCCAGAAGTTGGTGAAGGCCTTGAATCTGTACAGCCAGCTTTATCAAAAAGCATTTGGGTTTGACTTTTCTTTTGGTATACCTGTGTTTCCATGGCTTAGATTACCATGTATGTAGTAGGTAAAGTTGTTTGAATTATAGATTTCAATCTCCTTATATAGTCCACAGACATTTCAAACTTGAAATGTCCAAAACGTATTTCAGTGTGTATGTTCAGATCAGCCTCCTCTTCACACTGTATTCTCAATAGCATCACCATCCTTCCTGTTCCCCATCTAGAAACCCTAATCATTTTAAATTCCTTCCTCTTTCTCTTATCATCCTCGTTGTCAGTCATCAAATCTTGATTTTACCTATGAGATCCTGACAAATCAATTAAGTTGTTTTAGTTAGACCTTTATTATTGCAAAGAAGTCATTCTTCTTTTCTAAAGAAGATAGTTCTTTAGAAACAGCGTAAATTAGAGCAGAGTCTGCCCAGATGTAGACAGAATTAGGTGGCTGTTGGTTCTAGAACCAGCTTATGATGCTCTTTGACTCTCTCATGGCTTTGTGTTCAACTCTTCCTCATGATTTTCCTCTTTCTATATCCTTTCAGCTTTAGCCCCAGCTATGATAGTAACCCCTTTATTACCTCAGTTGCACATCTGAAATTCCAGAAAGAAAGTGTGGTTCAGTATAAAAAGTATCTCTGTTTAGCAAAACCTTTAATGCTAGGTGCTGGCCAGCCAGTAGATTTCTGGCTGCCCCTAAGTCAAGTTCCTGGCCCAGCAGTCATGTGATTCAAAATGTGGTCATAGAGTGCTGTTCCCTTGTCAGTAATTGTCCTTAGGTATATGTTTTAATTTTTTTTTTTTTAAATTAGACCTTAATGTTCTAATATTAGGTACTTTGGAAATATCTTTTGAAACAATTTTTTCCCCACCATATTGCTGGAGCTCTCATTATCTCTTACCTATACTGATGCAACATTATTCTCCTCCTCCCTCATCCCCAGATGACTATTGCTAGGTCATTTTAACGTAACTGCTGGAGGCGGTTTCCAGTACACATCTACTCTTGCCTTTCCTATTGACTCCCCATATAAAGTTCAAGTTCTTTAGTCAGGCGCATGCAAGGTGCTGCATACTTTTGGCTTAATTTACTTTTCTAAACTTTTCTTGCTATTCTCTCCCATGTGCTTATGCTCTTCCTCTGTAGTAGTTAAAGTAGCGTAAATACAAGGACGATTGTTGGAGCATTGCTTATAGTGGCAAAAAAGGGAAAACGATATGTGTGTTTCCAAGGGGGAATTGTTGAATACATGATGATACATTTATATTATGGAATAATGCAATGTATTAAATTTATTTTGCTTGTTACAAGTGGCAGAAACGCAAGTCAGATTTGTGTGAACCAAAAAGGAATTTGACACATGTACCTAAGAAAATCAAGATGTGCTAGATTCTTGCATGACTAGATGTAATATCATCTGGAGAACATCTGTCTTCTGTGGCTTTTGACTCTACGTTCTTTGTGTTGGTTTTTTCCCCAGGCAGCTCTTCGCAAGCAGTGTGGCTTGCAGTACTTTGTGTTCTCCCAGCTTAACAACCTCAGTGGAAAACACCTCTTCCCTAGTAGTTTCAGCAAAAGTGGTTGATCTTACTGGCCTGGCATGAGCCACACGTTAGTTCCTGACGCAGTCACTATGGCAAGGGGGATACAATTTCTTGGTTATCTAGGCCTGGATCATGTGCCCATTCTTGGAGCTCAGTGGTGAAGCAAGCCCTACCTGAATTGCATGGACTGAAAGAGGGGTATGCGGGCAGGGTTTCTCAAAGGAAAATTAGATTGATGGTGCCAGAATGAGGAAAAATAGATATTGGATAGGCAGAAGTAACAGAGATCCTATACATATAGCTTTAAAAAGACCCAGAAGGATGACTCTGTCACTTACCTTACAAGATGCAGAGTAATACGTTTCTATATGTGTGCACATGCACATAAATGTGTATAGACTGAGAAATATGTAAAACTATACACTAAATTGTTCACATTGTTTATATCAGAAGTATGGTTAAAGGAGGTAGATTATCAATTATAGTATTTCTGTTATATATCTCTGTTATTGTTTGATTTGTTGTCAGGAGCATATATTATTTTTGTAAGAATAATTAAAAATAGGCTGGGTGTGGTAGCTCTTGCCTGTTATCCTAGCATTTTGGGAGGCTGAGGCAGGAGGATTGCTTGAGGCCAGGAGCAAGAGTGAGACCCCGTCTCTACAAAAAACAGAAAAATTAGCTGGGCATCATGGCATGCAGCTGTAGTCCCAGCTACTCAGGAGTCCTCATTAAAACAAACAAATACGTCCCCAGCCCCCACCCTTGGCTGCCAAATGAAAGTCTCATTTCAGGATCTAATTTATATACTTAATAGGAACCCAGAGTGATGCATTTGTAGTCAGTTTATTACTGATATTTGTTTGGGAATTCCACTAAGTCATGTATTTAACCCACGTAGCACAACTAGTAAGAATGAGAGTTGGGTTTCAAACCTAAACCAGAGCTCTTAACAACTGCACTATTAGTAACAAGGTTATTATTACTGTTATATGTTTGGGATGAATCAACCTGTATAGACCAACATGAAAATCTAACCAACAGTTATGAGATTATATTACCATGGGGAAAACGAGTTCTGAATTCCTGCCATCTGATTTATCAATGATCTTTTGAAACAAGAGAAGGGTTTCCTCAATATGAGATAATCTTGTCATTGGAGTAACAATATTAATTAATGCATTACAAAGGTTAGCAAAATTGACACTTTTTTTTTTTACTGGAATTACATATTACTATTACACATTTGTTAAATGTTAGTACACATGGGTGTATTGTAGTGTACTATAGTTTGTCCTTGTTAGATTAGCACTTTGTTGTCCATTTGATAAAAAATAACTTTTTTTTTTCAGGCTCCCCTGCCCTGGCTGGGCAATGAGTGTAGCCCTGTTGGGTCCTGGGGAGGGGGCTAAAAAAAATAAAGTAATACAAAACAACTTCCCTCAGACTACCCCTTGTCTTTTAGCCCCCATCACCGATCCCTTGTCTCTCTCTCTCTCACACACATGCCCACATGTTCTTTGGTTAAATGCCACCTATGTAATTTTTTCTTATACCTTTAATGTAAACATCTGAGTTTCAGTTCAGTTTTGCAAACATTTAAAAGACAAACATGGTATTTTGCTTTTGTTTTAACATTTAATAGAATAGTGCATACTTTTTTTTATGAGGAAGGAAACCATCATATTAAGATAATAAACTTACACAATTAAAATTTGCAAACAACCAAATCAAGTTAGGATAATGATAATTTCTTAAGTAGTAAGTTGAAATAAATTTTATTTTCCTAGTGTGCTTGTCATTCAGGTAATAAGGACTGAGATAAGAATGCAGGCAGTTCAAGTTCATTTCAGCCTGAGTGCACACAAAACAGCAAAAATTACATAGAAAATAAAGGGAATATTGTCCATTAGATTAAGTATGGTACTACCATTTGTCACAGTGTTCATGTTCATAGTTGTGACTGTCCTTGGGGTTGCTGATGTATTCAGAGTTGTCTTGGTAGTCAGGATCGGATTGGAGTTCAGAGTCATCTTGAGATTTTGGGTCGTTTTGAGATTGGGGCTACTCCCAGGATTCAGCCTGGTTCCAAGACTGAGGGTCGTCCCGGGATTCGGCCTGGTCTTAGGATGCAGGCTTGTTCCAGGTTTGGAGGTTGCCATAGGATTTGAAGTTGCCGATGTTGTAGCTGTTCCCAGAATGTTGTCAGCAAACATGAGGAGCAGGCTGATCAGTAATAGCTTGAACATCATTCTCCTCTGTTTCAAAATATATAAATTTAATCTAACACTTGGATCACAAAAAGGCAAGCATATATCCTTAATTGTGTTTATCAGTACTTTCATGTTATACAAATTTTTGCTTTTTCATTGTCTATTAGCGAATAAATAAAAAGCTTCCTTTTCTTTGTTCTCAGCATCTGCTGACATAAGACCTATTTTGTATCTCGGGGCACCAACTGAAGGCAAAAACAATCCAAAGATTAAAAAAGAGCTTAATTAGGTTTTTCTATTTTTTTAAAAAAAGGAAAAAAGTAAAACACTTAGATATCCAATGCAATAAATATGGGAGCTTAAGACCAATATAGATTAGGATAAGGGCAAAGGATGAGAGGCCGTTTGGGAGAGTAGAATAATAAAAGGAGTAATGAAATAAATATTGGCATTTTCTTGAAATTTCTAATAGCTTTTATTCCAATAATTTAAGGTTTAAGTCACAAATTAGGATATTACTTCAAAATATTTACTCCAAAGACTAAAAGAGGTTGAACCAGAGGATTTCCCCAGTGCTGGGATAAGGTTTCCTTCATTTTTTTTTAAAAAGCTAGTCCTTCGACAAGTTCATAGTTTTTAAGAAAGAGAGAAATTTAGAATTGACCAAAATCATTTTACAAATGGACTTAGACAAAGGACATAAGTTGCCTGAGGATGTGTATCTAAGAATGACCAAAACTAAAACTTGAGTCGATCTTAGTTGGATATTCTTTAGATGTGGGCTGTAAAGACATAGTATATATACATATACCAGAATTTTAATAGTAACCCATTTTTAAAGTAAAGGCTAATTTGTTTTTATTCTGCATTAAAATCTAATGGTTTACCACATTTGAGATAATGCAACTAGTCCATGCTGGGTGTGGTTAAATATTATCATTTTTTTTTAAACTTAAAGCTTAGACTTAAATCGTAGAAATCTAGTACATACATTGAAAGTTACATTGGCTCTAATATGTTATTGAGAATATTTCAAAGTAATATTACCTTTTGCTATTTTTCTTTGAAGATTAAGAATTCAGGCTTTCTCCAGTGTCCTATGGGGAATCTGATTTCTTACTCATTGCATGCTATTTAAATATAATTAGTGAGGAAGTCATGTGCTCTAAACTTGATCTGCTATTTGTTCCTTGGAAGTATCCAACTGAGTGTTTTCTAAACAACTGGTGTAAACAGATGGACTTTGGCAGAAATTAAGGAATTCAAATAAAGTCTTTGTAAGATCTACTTGCTTATTTAAAGAATCTGGTGAATACTACTTTGTTATTCCTCTATCCACATATACATTAGTGAATTTCTGCACTGGATTGACTCTAACTAGATGAATATACTATTTTGCCTGCTGTGATTATCATGATTTAAAATCAAGTAAGTATTTTAAAGATAGGTGTCTATTTTTTTTTTCTCAGAGCATCTCTGTATGGGTTTATGGGGTAGTTTCTAGCCATGATAATTCTGAAGTTTTAAAAATAATTCAAGAATAGCACATTCCAGGAATTTAACTTTTTGGTAAATAATTAAATAATTAAAAGTTTTAGAAAAGAAGTTAAAGTTTATTGAAATGAAACTGAATAAGGAAAGGATTGTATATGAAAGTGATACTTTCATACTGAGTTTGCAAAGTTTTGTGGTTTTTTTTTTTGCCATGTTAAACCACCCACCTTGAAGCACATTTGTAAATTTTTTAAAGGAATTTTATCTTTTAGTCAGCCCTTTTTCTTGATAACTAGCATACAGGGAAGTTGGTTGTATTGTGCTAACGTTTGCATCACATCGGCCAGCACTCTTTAAAAATTGCAGAGCTGAGAACAGTGTTGTTGTCATACAAGGAAATTGCTACATAATGGTAGAAGTACAAGTCAATACATGTTCCTCTCTTGTTTTACTGTACTATGAAGTTTTTTTTTCCTCCTCAATGAATAGAGCAAATGCTTGCTAAATCTTATTTATATGGTACACACAATAACCTCACTTACCTAGAGGTTAGTGTGGTCAGATCTAAGAAGTAAACAAACAAAGCCTCTTGGCAACCAGAGTAAATATTATAAATCAGAGTACTAAGATAACTTGCAGTTTAGTACTGTCTTGTCTCTGCTTGCTGATTCTGTGGATTTCCTGTTAGGGGGTATATAGTTGTATATAGTTGATAATAATGGTAATATTTTGGACTTCAGTAGACTATCAATGACTTTTTCTATTTTTCCTTTTTTTCCATTTATTTTTTATTTGTATGTATTCATGGGATACAAGTACAGTTTTGCTACATTAATTTATTACATTGTGGTGAAGTCAGGGCCTTCACTGAAGCAACACACATTGTACCCACCAAGCAACCTCCCATCATCCACTTTCCTCCCCCTCACGGCCCCCCAGTCTCCATTGTCCATCATTCCACACTGTGTTTCCATGTGTATTATTCTATTTTTATAATCCTGACCTTTCACATACTAGACTTATACAGCTCTCTATTGGTGCTTCAAGCACCTCAATCTCAACTTATTTAAAATTCAGAATTCAACATTTTCCCTTCCTATTCTTGTATCCAGATATATTCTTCTCATAATCTCTTCGTTAATTGCATCATCACCTACCCAAGTAACTCTCCAACCTTGGATTTCTCATTATCTTCTTTCATTAATCTTAAGCTCCTCAGGCCTCTTGATTTAAGTGAAATTTAAAATTCTGAACTTTCAAGCACTCAAATGTTCCCAAACAAAAATTTGCCATTATCCAGGCCTTCAAATACCTCCCACCTTTGTATCTTTGTGCAGCCTCCCCATCTGCCCAAAACGCAGTGGTACCCCCTTACCCTAGGTGTTGGCTTCCTGCAGTTTCAGTTACCCATAGTTAATTGCAGTCTGAATTCCATATTAAATGGAAAAATTCCAGAAATAATAAGTTGGACATACGTCAGAAGGCCAGTAGTAGCCCAATGGTGCATCACAAATGCTCTGTTATTCACCTCGCTTCATTTCATCACATAGGCATTGCACCGTATCATATTATCACAAGAAGGGTGAGTACAGTGCAGTATTTTCAGAGGGAGAGAGAAACCACATTCACATAACTTTTATTATAATGTTACAGTTCTGTTTTATTATTAGTTATTGTTCATCTCTTACTGTACCTAATTTATAGATTAAACTATGTCATAAGTATGCATGCATAGGAGAAAATGTAGCGTATTTAGAGTTTGGTGCCATCCATAGTTTCAGGCATCTACTGAGGGTCTTGTCTTAGAGTATATCCCCCACGATTAAGGGGAGACTACTATGCTTTGTTTCCTCTATTCTTTCTCACGGTTTTGCTCTGATGTCAGGACTTTTTATGTGAACCTTCCCTAATTCTGTACCCAGAGTCAGTCGTTCTAGGACTTAACAGAATCTGAATTTAACTATAGATGTATCCTAAATCTTTCTTTCCCCATATTCTGGCTTTCTTGTGCTCAGATACCACCTCTTATTCTTACTATTTCGTCTACGTTCTAGCATACCTTGTGCCTTCTAGGATAGTGTCCTATTCTAGTGCTTATAAAGAATAGAACACAATAAACATTGGAATTCATTAAAATACCGCGAGTTTCTCTATGCCTGAGGACTGAGACAGAGTCTCACCCCGTTGACTGGGCTAGAGTGCCGTGACGTCAGCCTAGCTCACAGCAACCTCAAGCTCCTGCGCTCAAGGGATCCTCCTGTCTCAGCCTCCCAGGTAGCTGGGACTACAGGCATGTGCCACAGTGTCCAGCTAATTTTTTCTATTTTTAGTTGTTTGGCTAATTTCTTTCTATTTATAGTAGAGATGGGGTCTCACTCTTGCTCAGGCTGGTCTCGAACTCCTGAGCTCAAGCAGTCCTCCTGCCTCAGCCTCCCAGAGTGCTAGGATTACAGGC
>CAUYRT010102784.1:0-52761 GCA_963574885.1 Lepilemur ruficaudatus | reverse complement strand
TAGTTGGCCAATTAATTTCTTTCTATTTTTTTAGTAGAGATGGGGTCTCGCTCTTGCTCAGGCTGGTTTCAAACTCCTGACCTTGAGCGATCCGCCCACCTCGGCCTCCCAGAGTGCTAGGATTACAGGCGTGAGCCACCGCGCCCGGCCCCATTTTAGATAATTCTAAGAAAAGTCTGGCAAGGCCCTTGGAGTGTTCTCCAGCCAGAGCCACAGTCCCTGGCCAGAGGAGTCTCACGTGCCCCAGGCCTGCCTTCATATCCCTGACACACTCTGTCATCAGCGGGGAGCAGCTGTGGGAAGTGTTGTGTCGGCACAAACATGGAGATGGACATCAGAGCTCCTCAGCTGGGGCCTCGGTCAAGTGTGCGACCTGCCCTGGGAGATCTCAGAGGCCCGTTCTCATGGGTGGCATGTGGATGACTGTGGCAAGGCACGCAGGGAGGTGGCTGCTGTTGTCCTAGGGCTGTCTGTTGCAAATAACACACGCTGACCCGGACTGGCTTCAACAGTGAGGAGCTGGAGCTGTTCTGTCTCAAATCACAGGACATCCCAATGTGGGTGGGTTTCGGGGTTGGTTGAGTCAGAGCTCTCTAAGATGAGGTACTTTCCATCTCTTCACTCTGCTTTCCTTCTAGACTGGTAGTGCCATGGCCATGGTGGTCCCAGGAATTGCAACTGGATGCAACAATATCTAGAGGGAGAAGAATGACCCCCTCTTGTGCTTCTTTCTGAGGAGCAAGGAACACTTTCTCAGAGGGGTCCCAGTGGATCTCCCACTGTGCTTCACTGGCTAGAGATGGGTCGCAGGGCCGTTCTCAACCCCCTTGTGATACAGGGAATGGAGCCACTGTGGCTGGCTTACCAGCGGATGGCAGCCCTGGCTGCACTGAGAACCACCTGGGGAGCCTTTTTTAATTTTTTTTTATTTTTTAGAGACAGCATTTTACTCTGTCGCCCAGGCTGGAGTGCAGTGGTGTGATCATAGCTCACTGCAGCCTTGAACTCCTGGGTTCAAGCAGTCCTCCTGCCTTAGCCTCCCAAGTAACTAGGACTACAGGTGTCTGCTGGCTAATTAAAAAAAAAAAATTTTTTTTTTTTTTTCGTAGAGACAGGGTCTTGCCATGTTGCTCAGGCTCGTCTTGAACTCCCAGGTTCAGGTGATCCTCCTGCTTTGGGCTCCCAAAGTGCTGGGATTACAGGCGTGAGCCACCATGCCCAGCCTCCTGGGGAGCTTTTAAAACCACCTGTGCCTGGGTGGGCCCCACACTCAGAGTCGCTCTATTAATTGGCTAGGAGTGAGAACTGGGACCTCCCTGGTGATGCAAATGTGCAGTCAGGGCCGAGAACCACTGCTGTCTTGGAGTAGCGATGTCGGGGAGTCAGCCACCATGACCAGTACAGTCATTTCTAGCTTTGTGTGGCTTGGGCAAGTCACTTAACCTCTTTTAGCCGTAGTTTCCTCCTCTGTAACATGGCGACTGGCATGAGCTACCTGCTGTGGTTACCGGGAAGACGGAATAAGCTCCTGCTGCTCGCAGTCTTTGCAAACTCTCAGTGACTGACCCTGAGGCACGGTTGCTTCCCATCCTCATTCCAGTTGGAAGGAAACGGCAGCTCCTCTGCTGCCAAGAACAGCCAGGGTAGAGATTTTTCTTGAGCACAGCTTCCTGCCTTTAAAATAAAAAAACGAAAGAGAAGAGAAAAATGACAGACTGGGGAGCCACATGCAATTGCAGTGAGCTTCAGGCTTCTTTCTTCTTGGAAGGCGTGGGTTTGAAGGCGCTGCTATAAATGGTTTATGCAAACGAGTTGGAGGCGCTCTGTCCCCTGCCGCTTTACTTTACTCCAGGGGAACTGGGAGGGAGCCAGGCACGAGGGCTTCAGCATCTCCTCCCGGTGGTCCTGCAGTGGGCGCGGGCTGGTGGATGCTTTTCTGCTGCCGTCAGGGAAGATGGTCAGATAAGTTCTGCACTCCAGTTGCCACCGTGTTCCAGGACACACCTGGCTGCCTGGCTTCTTGGCTCTTCCTGCCTGAGTGAGCACCAGCAGGTGCTGCCAGTAGTACTGGGGGAACAAGGAGGGTTATCTTTGGGGCTGTGAGGTCATGGGACAGGCAGTCTGTCACCTTTGATTCCCACTGGGTCCACAGGACCTGGGGCATTGCAGCTGGCAGGGGGACCTTAGGGCTGAGGCCTGGAGCCTGGAGGGGGCAGATGCAGCAAAGTCAAGAGCACACACCAGCAGCCCCAGCTCCCTCCTTCCCTCCCTCCTCCTCTCCTTCTCTTCTTCCATCCTTCATAAAATCTACCTGGAGTGCCACTGCATGCCTGCCATGCTAGGGGCTGGGGATCCAGAGTAAAAGGACTTCTGCCTGCCCTTAGGTTGCTCCCAGTGTGGGGAAGGGACCCTTGCCATCACTGTAGGGCTAGGGCCTCACGAAGGGCTGGACGTGCCTTGGAGATGGCAGGTCTAGTCTAGTCCACTCTGGGGTGCTGGGGTGATCTCAGAGGGATGGAGGTAAAGTAGGAGTTTTTGAGTGACCAGTGTGGGGGAAGGGCATCCAGGGAGAGGGACAGCGTTCAAACAGCAATGGACATATGAGGTGTGGCTGTGTTCTAGGACACACATGGCTCATGGGCATGGAGTATAGGCACATGGGTGGGGGGATGTCATGGGAGGTGAGGCCAGACACACGGGCTTGGGCCAATTCACAGAGGACCTTGAATGCTCCCCGGAGGGAGGTCAAGCTTATCCTGAGGTGCTTGGGAGCCACTGGGGGCTCTGAACTGGGCAATGGCCCAGCTGGGTTGATTGGGCAGAAAGGTTAGCCTGGCAGCCCTGAGGAGGGGACCGGAAGTTGGAATAATTGTCCGGATCAAGATGATGCTGGTGGCCTGCACTGTGGGGCAAGCCAGGGGATGGGAGGAGGATGGACTTGAGAAGGACACAGTGACTGCTGACACCTGACTTCTGGGCTTGACAGCGGGACTCAAGGGGCAAAGCAGGCTCCGGGACCTTGGGGTGCCCGTGGTGGGAGGGTCAGGAAGAGGATTGAGAGGTGCGATTCCTGCTGGCTCATCCCTGGTTTTCCACCAGACCTTGGTGGAAGGGGGAGGAACTCTTGATTGCCTCCCCCAAGTGATCTCTGCTCCCCCAGCCTCTGTTGGGCAGGGAACTCCTGGGTCAGAGCTAAAGATGAAGGAGTCCCACACCTCCATTTTATAGATGTGGAAACTGTGGCCCCAGAAGGGATTGACTTGCCCAAGGTCACACAGTGAGTTTGGCAGGTGGTATCACGGCTGGTAAAAATGGACCTTGAAACAAAGTCTAACGCAGCCCACCTCCTTTAACTGGCCCTGAGAACAAAGAGCTCTCCCCTCCGAAGGAGAAGTGGGTTCTTCTCAGCAGGGTTGGGGTTGTGGGGGGGGGTTGTTTTGGAGAGGGGAGGGGCGCCCTGGGAAAAGGCCTCTGACCTTATTTGCCTATTGGTGGGGCAACACCCACCTCCTGGAGCTCTGACCGCCAGCCACCGCCAGTAGGAGAAGGGAGCTGGGGAGGTACTGAAAGGGGCTGCCCTGCCCGAGTCTCCCAACACCCAACTGCCAGGCTCTCGTGGACCTTCCCAAGCCTGGGTCCAGTTTTGCCACAGCCTCGGGGCCTGCCTGGAGCCCAGGAGTCCCGAATCCCAGGGAAGGCTTTGCCCTCTGAACCGCTGTGCTAGGAAATCCCCTCTGTGCAGTGCTGGGTCTCTGGTGGCTGACCTAGGCTCCAGAGCTGGAGGGAGGGAGGATGGAATTACTTCCTGAAGAGAGGTTACTGGAGAGAGAGAAAGGAAGCCGGGAACCATGAGCAATGGGTGAATGTGCAAATTGGGAGACAGCTCTAGGCAGGAAAAGGGGTTTTCTGTCATTGCAGTCACCCTGGGGTGGCTGCTCTTCTTGGACTGTCCTTTGGGCAAGAGGACCACAGGCCTGACAGCTGCCTTTGTTTGGCCACACCTGAGATCTGGCTCATGCCCCAGGTCCCCAGGTCTTTAGGGACTGAAAGCCTCTGTTTGTGGGGCTTTAAGATGTGAGACACGGACTTAGTCCGGGGCTAGGACTAGAGGTGTAGTGGCAGGGAACAGTTCCTTCGTGTGCTTTGTGGGGATGAAAGCCACTGGCCTCTCCTGAGAGGCCCTGCTTGGGCCCATTACTCACAGGTGCCTCTGTGCCGGGATCTTGCCCTGCGCTCTGCAGCCGGCACAGCGATGTCCTCTGGGCTCCAGGTCGTGGCCAGTGGTGGGGGGCGCAGAGCCGGCACAGTCTAGCTGTGGACCTCAGGTCATCGCTCTCGTTTGCTCTGTGAGAACAGACGTTCCCGCTTTGGAGCCATGCTGAGCCCCTGCTCCTGAAAAGGACCTGCCACCCTCTTTCTCTCTCTCTCTCTCTCTCTCTCTCTCTCTCTCTCTCTCTCTCTTTAAAATGTTCAGTTCAACAAGGTGTGTGTGGTTTTTTTTTCCCTTCCTCTTCTTAATTTCAAAATCCCCTTTCGCTTTACAGAGCATTTTCATGTTTGCGCCTCAGGGCTTGTGAGAGCTGGTGCCCGCATCGATCCCCACTTTCTCTTTTGGACACGTGTGTGCTGAAGCTCTGGCCCCGGAGCTCAGAGGCCCTTTGACTCCAGCATGGGAGTGGGCTCGGCCCCGGCTGGGGAGGGGCCTGCAGTGGGTGCCTGGGTGGATGGCAGGGACACTGACGGGGCAGGACAGTGACTGTGGGCACGCGTGACCATTGGGATCCGGGGAGGTCACATTTGGGCCTATGCTGACCTTGGGCCCAGCGATGGACGCTGTGTTTATTTAACTGAAGGTAGCTGCTCTCAGGGACAGTGAGTGCTGTGCAGCAGACAGCCCTGGAGCCTGGGCCCCTGAGTTTGCCATCTGGGCCCAGCTCCGGCACTTTATAGCTTTGGCAATTCATTTCCGTCTGTGTTTTTCTCTTTTCATTAAAAGGAATGAGCATCTGTCCCATGGTACCTATAGGGCGCTCTGGCAAATCCAGCGAGGTTTTTGGTGGGTCGTTATTCTAATAGGCCACACAGCAGAAAGGCAAGTGCCTGGGCTCTGATGTCCAGTAGGTGTGTGTCTAAACCCCAGCTTAGCTGTGTATTTGCTGTGTGACCTGGACAAAGTGTTCAGTGTGCGGTGGCCTCCATGTCCCCAACGAGGGCGCTGAGTCCCCCTGCTGCCCTCTCCTTCTGGGGGCCCAGAGCGGGTGTTTCAAGATGCTAACAGCAGATATAATTTTCTTAATTGGTTTAGGTACTTATTGGTCTTAGTTTTTACCTAATTTTTGCAGAGGAGGAGGTGCTGGGACCCCCACTGGTGGGGTAAAGGACCCCCAAGGGAGCCAGGTCAGAGACCACCGTCGGGTGGGCCCAGTGGGCTACAGAGCTGGGAGGCGCAGAAGCCTGCAGGCAGCGAGCAGGTAGGACAGCTCTGGGCAGACTGGAGATCAAATCCCTCTCCCAGCTGTGCGTCCTGGTTTCTCATCTGTCAGATCGGGTAATGACAGGGCCTTCTTATGGTGCTCAGGACCGTAGCCCCTCTGTAGTGCTACCACGTACACAGAACTTGAGCGTCCCACCCCGTTCTGGGCGCACTACACATGTGAGCTCCTTTCATCCCCAGTGGCCCTATGAGGTAGGCACTATTATTACAACCCCGTTTTTCAGAAGAGAAAATAGACACCAAGTAGGTGTTAGAAAGAAGCTTTGAACCCAGGCAGTCTGATCCGGAGCCTACTGTTCACTGCCACCTGCACTGTGGAGCCCCTAGTGTAGACAACGCCCTAAGTGGTGAGTAGCATTTGCTGTTGTCAGAGCTTGGGATCTGGCTGCCAGTGGCCCTACGGGGAGTGCCCCACCCATGACCCTGGGCCCCTGTGGGGTCTTCACTGTCACTTTGTTGCACCTGCTAGTGCCCAGTGTCTGAGCCCAGAGGTGGGAGTGAGAGGCCCCCAGAGCGGGTGGCAGGCAGGGCCGGGGCCGGGACTGGGAGCAGAAGTGCGAGGCCAGGGCAGCTGGTCCTGGGCTCTGCCATCCTCTGTAAGCTGGACTGGGAGGGGCAGGGATCAGGAGAGAGCTGAGGAAGCAGATTTCTCAGAGGAAGGCAGGTGGGCTGCAGGATACCCAAGGGTGTCTCCCAGCCTTGGGTGGCTTCAGCTGGCTGGGGGGCTGGGCACCGGGAGCCTTGCCTGAGCCATGTGTGAGTGTGTATGGCAGGGGGTGTGGGGTGGGGATGGAAGGAGGGATAGATTGGAAGGGGGAGGGGCTGTCTGTGCCTGCAGAGAAGGATTTAACCTCCTGCCATCAGCTGCCAGCTTTTCTCATAATCCAGGCAGCCCGGCAGGGATCAGCAGAGTGTGTTTCCACACCTCTGGTGGACGAGGCTCATGTCTTGTCCCAGCACATCCATCACTTGTCCTATGTCCTGCATCACCCTGCGTCTCCTCATCTCTCTGCCCCTCCTCTCCCCACGGATGTCTCATTGTCTGCTGTACCTCACCATCCCCAGCAAGGTCACAGTGTCCGGAGCAAATCTTATAAATTCAGACCTTGGTGATTGATCACTGTGGTCACTGGGGCCAGGGCTAGCTTCGAGTTTAAAAATCCACTCTACTCTGAACAAAACCAGAGTGCTGACCAGGAGACAAGGTGCATTGTTTATCTACTTACTTAGAAGACCGACTGTTGCCAGGCACTGTGAGACGGCGTTTGCGTATGAGGCTTAGCCGGTGGGTGCCTGGTGCCGGGGAGTGGGTACTGTGTAGATGGGCCAGCACGGTGATGTGGATGGTTCTTACTAAAGTGGGTCCTCCATTTGTCCTCCTTGGAGTGACATATGTTCTCAGTGCTGTGCTCACATTCTGCATCCCAAGTCATTCCTTTCCAAGGCTAGGCAGAGACCTTAGCCCCCGCTAGGTTCTCTGGGTCTCCGAAGAGACAGCAGCAGCAACAGTCACCGTCACAGACTGAGCCAGGCCACAAGCCTTCCGGGTGCCATGTTGTTCTGTTCTCACAAGCACTTGGGCCTTGTTATTTCTGTCTCAGAGAAGAGATCTCGGAGGCTCAGAGAAGCTCAGTAGCTTGCCCAGGCACAGGGTGGTAGAGCTTGCCTGCCTGACCTCAAGACCAGAGCTCCCAACCTCCGCATGGGTGGGGTGGGCACATCTGTCCACCCTTCCTGGCCAGTGACAGAGATCTTATCACAGGGTAAATGTTTGCTTCCAGCTGGGTGGGTGTGGGTTCTGTCTGGCACACTCTGTCCTGGGAATAGGAAGCTGGTCTCTTCCTTGGTCCTTTCTGCCTGGCAGGGACGGCAACCACTCTGTCGAGTCCAGGCTGGCCCTGAGGCCCAGACCTGGGGAGCACAGGCAGGTTGTTTGTGTCTCGGAGGGTCCCAGAAAGGGCTGCTTGGCAGTGGGCCTGGGGCAAGAGGGCTGTTTGCTCAGATTCCCTTTCAGTCCCTGGCCCCGCCTCTGCACCTGTTGTGTTCCCATCATCCTGGGCGGCTGGCAGCTGTCACTGCCGGGGCACCTGTCCCAGCCCCAGAGGACGCCCTCTGGGCTCCCTGGCTCTGGTTTCTCTGCAGCACACGGCCCACGCTCCGTCTCTGTCTTTGTGTGCCTTTGTCCTCCTTTCCCTCCACATCTCTCTCTCTTCCGGACTCAGGCAGCGGGCTCCGCTCTTGTCCTGGCTCTGGGTATGGGAAGAAGCGTTCGCCTGGGATTTCCTGCTCCTTGTTCCCTTGGGCCAGGCCCAGCCTAGTGGGTAGGGAAGATGGCCTTGGCAGGTCATTCTTAAGCCCCAAATGCCAGGTGACTCATCAGTGCAATCAAATTATCCCTTGTTCTTGACGGAAGAAACACTGCAGCAGCCAGGGGCCACCTCCCAGCTCCTCCCCAATGGGCCACCTCCCAGCCCCAACCTCTCCAGACCCCAGCCGCTTCCCCGACCTCATACAAGAGAAGCTGTCCCCTTCCCTTGTCCAGTTTTGTCTTCTATACCTCCTGATGCCCTGACTTGCATGGCATATTAAGCACAGCACTGGAAGACATTACTCCTGAATTCCAGTCCTCCTTACCCTCTACCCACTGTGCGACCTTGGCAAAGTCTCCTGTGCTGTCCCTATAAAATGGGCCAGGACTTATTTGCCCGTCTGAAGGTAGGGGCTGGACCCAGTGTTCTCTGGAGGCTCTTTCCCTCAGAGGTCTTAGTGTCTATGATTCTGATGGTTTCTGTTGCCCATGTTTTATTCTACCATTGCCAGCTCAGTCCTAGATGTAAGTTGCAAGGGGGCAGGATCGGGTGGGAAGGAGGGTGCTGGGCCTGCGGGACAGGGATGAGAAAGGCCTCGGTGAGGAGAGAGTTGAGCTGGGCAGCCCACCATGGACACCAAGATGCACCCCAAGGGGAAGAGGAGCAGGAGGGATCAGGAGGCGGGAAAGGCAGGGAAAGAAGGGGTGGCCTGGTGGTGGGGAGGGTCTTGGGGGCTGAATGGGTTCAGAGAGCCAAGGGGACTGAGGTTCCCTAGATGGGGCCAGAGGGCAGATGCAGCCGTGGCTGAAAAGGAAAGGAGTTTCTTTCTGAAGCCCACTGAGGATTCTGTCTGACCAGGGAGCCCCCACGGGCACATCCAGCCCTGCTTCCTGCCTGTGGGCTTTGAGGTATTAACCCCTGCCCAGGTCACAGATGGGTCTTTTTGCTCCACGGATTCCACAGTTTCCTATGAGCTGATGAGAAATCCAGCCCTATTGCCTGTCCTGTCTCCTCTGCCTTCAGTCAGGCTCCATCTCTGGGATATATCACCTTCTGTCCACTGGAAAACTGCTAGGCTCTGCTGCCACACAGAACCCTTCTGATTCCTTAAGAAGGTCCATTGTCACCTGTCTCCTCTTCCCCAAGCCAGAGGAGCCCCTGCCCTTTGCCCTTTCCTGGATAAAGCATGAGTTTCAATGTCAGGCAGGTCTGGGTTTGAAGCCACTTCATCTTCCCTTCAGTATAACCTCTCTGAGCCTCAGTTTTGTAGCCTGCAAAATGGGGATGATTCTAACTCCCCAGGGAGGTTGTGGATTAGCTGAGTTTATGCATGTGAAATACTTACTTAGCACGGTGCCTGACACGCAGTAAGTGTTCCATAAATGGTAGCGTTTATAGCCTCTTCTGTAGATTTACTCACAGACTCTCTGTTCCCCTTTCACATCCTTTCCAAAGTGTGGCTGCAGAATGGCACACTGAGATCATTTAGCCAGAGCCAAAAGAACCGCATTCCTTGATCCCAGCTGATCCTAGTGTGGCTCCTGCTGGGATCTGGAACTGCCTGTTTCCTCGTCCATCTCCCCTGCTACACCATTGGCTTCCGAAGGGCGAGCATTGGGTCTTGCTTACCCGTTGGTCCATAGTTGGCACTCAGTGAATGCTTGATAGGTGAATGAATGATGTTGGCCAGTGATTTTTCTCACCCCTTTTAGTAGCAGAACCCGGCCCTGCCACTGCCGCATAGAGGCGACCACTTTGGGGAAGTGGTGGGAGAGGGAAGCAGACACAGGACGTTGCCACTTCCCATCTGGGGACGTGGTTTTGTCTGCAGAAAACCCCTTCAGACAGTGGAGTTGTGAAGGCCCAGAGGCCAGGCAGGCCACCTCCCAGTTTCTGTCCCATTCTTGCTCAAGTGGCCAGAATGAGGGCCACCACCCTCCTGAGGGACTCTCAGCTCGCCCAGCCCCCAACCTGCCCATCCCTGCTTTCTTACTACTTGGTTAATTCTCTGCAATCCTGTTTCTGGAAAATTACGTGCATTTACATTGGTGGGATATTTGCTGAGTGCCGGCTCTGTGTGGGGGGGTGATGCTAAGCTCGAGGGGCGCGAGCCTAAGTCAGGTCCGGGCCGACCCCGCCGGTTGCCCGATGCTCGGCCTTCTCCCCAGCTCGTCTTGCCTCCAACCAAGTGTTCTCCACACCAGATGGGAGAACGACCTTTTTGAAATGCAGGTCTGGTCTTGTTGCCTCCCTGCTGAAACGTGTCAGGGGTTCCCTATTGCTCTTTGGGAAAAGGCCAGATTCTTCACCCTGCTCCTGAGGCCCTCCTGGCGTATCCCTGGCCCATCCTGGCTTGCGGCTGGAAAGCTGCCCCAGGCCCCTCCTGCTGCCCCTGCTCCAGCCATACCAATCTTGCTTCTCGAATGTGCTGGGCTCCCTTCCAGCCACGGGGGCTTTGCACATGTTGTCCTCACTCTCCGGAGCACTCTCTCTCCTGACCTGCCTCCACAGCACATGGACATCAGATCTTGTCTTCACAGCTGGTTTTCAGGAAAGCCTGTGTCCTGAGCCCCCAGAACCTTGCTCCTTTCTTCCCGACCACTTTCCTGGGATTGTAGTGATACATTCCTCAGTGAGACTACTTGGTAACTGTCTATCTCCCTCCGGACTGTAAGCCCACGAGAGCCAGGGCCTGTTTGTTGTGGATCACCATTGCATCTCCAATGCATAGCTTAGTGTCCGACACACAGTGACCCAATAAATATGGATTGAGTTGAATTAAACTGTGGAGGCGCACCCAGGAGAAGCTGGGGAAACAGACAGGGCCCCAGCTGTGGCTGCCTCTGTGTAGGACAGAGTAAGACAAGGGCTAGGAGAGGCATAGCTCAGGGCCTCAGAGGAGAGACAGGCTCAAGAACCGGGCCTCACTCTGTACCTGGGGCCCTAGGAAGGTGTCCTGGAAGAGGTGCTCCCAGTGCTGGCTGGGTGGGAATGGGGCATTCCAAATGGAGAAGGCAGGAACCAGGGTGAGAGAGAAGGTGGTGTATGGGTGCAGGGCCATGGGAAGGCTGGGCTGGCCATGGGTGAAGGGTTGCTGGGCACAGTCCCAGACAGGCGTGTTAAAAGGCAGGCAGGATGAGGGGGTGACTCTGCTGCTATAGGAACAGTCTCCAAAGCAGTTTCTTTTTGCCTTGGTTTCCTCATCTGTAAAATGGGCATACAAATAAACCTCTCTCTTAGGGTTCTTAAGAGGATTGAACAAATTAGTATGTGTAACATGCTCAGAATAGGGCTGAGCACACAGTAGGGCCCTGTAATGTGTGCTATTACTACGATCATTATCCTGTAAGAGAAGTTTAGGTTACTCTATGTCAGACTGACTTAGCCTCCCTCCCCTATAGGGACCGGGTACTTGTGCAGGGAGTGTGTGTGTGCATGTGTGTGTGACTGTGTGCAGCCACGAGCCAGCTTGTGCCTGTGGAAAGGGGGCTGTCTTGTGTGGAATCAGTGCCTACTGCGGCTTCTCCCAGGGAGTCGTCTCTGGCGAGCCTCCGGCTGGGAAGAGGATGGGCATGCTGGGCTTGGGGCATGCCCACCCTGGGCCGCTGGCTAATAACCTTAGGTCAGGCCTGAATGTCCCTCCTCCAGACCCACTCAGGGGGTGGCAGTAGCACGGTCCTGAGCTGAGGGCTTGGGGACCAGGACAGACTCTTACAGTGCCCAGGCCTCTGAGTTCCACCTGAGAAGAGGAGACAGCACCCACCTTCTCCACGGCTCCTTCATCAGTCCCACCCTCTGCCCTCCCACCTGCCCACTGGCCTTTCCTCCCCACCCAGACCTTTCCCCAGGAACCCTGATCCCTGATCTTGAGGACAGGGGCTGGGAGGAGAGAGCCATCCCATCGTCCTGGAAGGCCCCTAGCTTGAGGAGAGCTTGCGATGGGTGGTGAGATTGTCTCACAGACCTGGGCTTGAGTCCTGGCTCTGCCTTGGACCTGCTGGGTAACCTCAGGCAAGTTCCTGGGCCTCTCAGAACCTCCACTTTCATGTCTGTAAAATAGACATAATGTAGCCCCTGCCAGCCAGAATATAAATGAGACAGTGCACACAGTGCCTGGAGTACAGTGCACACGCCTCCTTCTTGCCCCTCTGTCTGCACCTTTCCCTCTCCCGTGAGTGTGGGGTGCCAGTTTCCACACCTTAAGATTTCTCCAGAAGCCTTATGAGTCTAGAGTAGGCGTGTACATTGCAAGGTGTGTATGTACCCCTGTGAGTATGGTCTGGTGCATAGTAGGTGTCTGAGTGTGCTCCTGGGAATGCTCGAGTGCTTACAAGCCCAGGTAGGTGCTCGTGTGCTCGATGCAGATGTGCAGTGTAGGTCTGTGGGGGTGTGTGTGCCTGTTGAAGGGACGTTAGGTGTAGGCGAGAAGCCTGGATTCTGGCGCCAGACTGCCTGGGTTTGCATCCCGGCCCTGCTACCTTCTGGGTGAATAACTTCTCAGTCTTCTCATCAATAAGACAATCACAATAATCAAAATGGTACCTGTTGATAATAACTGCAACGCCTCTTCATTCAGCCCGTAAGGACAGTAGTCAATACCTCTAAATCACAGGACAGGGCCTGGAAGAAGACAGGAGCGGTGTTAGCTCTTTGTTAACAAGCTCCGAGGGCTTGACTCCTGAGGGCAGGGACAGTGTCTGTTTTGCTCAACATTGGGTCCTTGTCACTTCGCCCAGTCTGCATGTAGTAAGCGCACGAGGGACCTAAGAATGAGTGGCAGTCGGAGAGGGGTGTGTGCGTGCGCGTGTGTGTGTGAGAGACACTCCATCCACGGGTGGTGCGTGTGCGTGTGCTCGGTGCGTGTGTCTGCTGGGCCCGGGCATCTCCGCGCCTTCTGGAGCCGGCTGCTATTTCAGGAAGCCTCCAGTCTCCTCCTCCTTATGTAAATAAACATGACAGATCCCCTCGCTGTACCAGCGCGGGGAGCCGGGGAGGGTGGGAGCGGAGGCGGGGGCGGCCGCGGGGCGGTGCGCGCGTGCGTGTGTGGCCCGCGGAGGGCGCGCGCGTGCGGAGGGCGCGGCGGGCGGGGTTGGGGGGCGCTGGCCTTGCCATGCCGGCTGGCCGCGGGGGAGCGGGCGGGGAGCTGCTGGCCGGGGCAGCTAGGTGACGAGCGGGCCGGCCAAGCGGAGCTGGCTGCGCCGCCCGCTGCCCGCTGCCTGAGATGGGGGGACAGATCACTCGCAGCACCCTCCACGGTAAGACGCCCCTGATGCCCCGGGGCCGCTCACCCCAAGCCTGGGGACCAACTGGGGAGCCCGGGGCAGGGCGCTGGGGCTGAGAGCGGGGTCATCCCCCTGCCTCTTCACTCCCTGATGGGCTGCTGGGCTGTGTGAGGGGCGCCTTTGGGTGGTGGGCGCTAGGGTGGGGAAACAAGGGGCAGCCGAGAGCAGGAAGGGGGTGCTTTCCGTGACAGCCAGCGGGAGGTCGGGCAGCTGAGGGCCCCAGAAAGTCTCCTTGTCCTACCTCCTTGTGCTCTTAGTCGGCACTGACCAGCCCCCAAGTGGGATGTGAGGTCCTGGCGGCCCTACCCGCCTCTCCCTGGCACTGAGGCAAAGCAGTTAGTTAGACAGCTGGGGGGGACCTGTCTGGCCCCAGGATGTGGACCTTGGAGGTAATGCTGTGTTCCACCGCAGGACCAGGGGAAGACGTGTGGGCACGCGTGTGTGCACGAGTGTGTATGTGTGTATGCTTGTGAGCGTGCGCTGGAGGTGTCTGTAGGTGTGTACCTGTGCTGGCTTGTGCCTAAGCACATGGACATGCAAGTGACAGCCCCCCACATTGCTTGACCTCCAAGTGTGTACTCTGCAGGGGAGGCCAGTAAACTCTTGACCCTGGGGTGCAGTCCACAGCCAGACGGAGCCACAGGCAGGGAGGAGAAGGGGAGGGAGGGAGGGAGGATGGCTGGCTCCCTGTTCACCGGGCTCCTGCTCACCCCATCTCCTGTCCTCTGTTCCCTTGGCTTCAGTGCTATGATGTTGGGAGTAGCATGGCCAGTGTGGTGGCACCAGACCCAGAAAGGGGAAGCCTTCCTGGGGACTTGTTTGTCTTCCCTGGGTCCCTGGAACTGGGGTTCCATTACAAACTGGCTGGTGCCAGACAGCATGGGCTGACCTTGGGGAGTCCCTGCCGCACTCCCCCATGTTCCCTCCTCCTTACTCGGACAGGGTATTAGGAGATGGGGCAGCCTCCATCTGCTGAGTCCGGTGGACCCTGAGGAACCTGGGAGAGGCCCAGGAGGGAAGGAGGAGGTGGTGGCTAGAGTGAGTGAGCAGCCGCGGCCAGAACGGGTGACCAGGTGGCTTCCTCCTTCCAGGCTCTGGACTTTGGGAGAGTAATTTGTAATTAAAAAAGAAAAAGGCAGGGAAAGACATAGGAAAAGCAAATCATCTCTTAAAAGGAAATGAATTTCGTCCTGGGACTGGAGGGCCAAGTGACAGATGGAAGGCCCTGGAAGACACATAATCCGGAGCCAGACTAGGGGGCAGTGCCAGTGGCCTGGGCCTTGGCCTGAGACCTGGGTTGGGCTGACCTGGGCCTGGGCCTGGCCCTGCCGGTCTGCAGGCTGGGTCTCTTCTCAGGGCTCGCTGGCCCCAGTGGGGCCTGTTGGCAGAAGGTCTGAGCTGACTGGCATTTTCCACTGGAGTCAGACTTGGGCAAACCTGAGGCTTGGGAAGGACAGAGGCCCTCAGAGCAGGCTCAGGACACAGCACACTGTCCTTCAGCTGCGTGGGAGCCCAGGCTCTGAGGGGGGTGAGGACCTAAGACCACCCGAGCTCATGCTCTGGAGTGGACAGACATGTTTATGACGAAGGCAGGTGTCTTCCTCAGCTTTAATTTTCTCATCTCTCAATGGGACTAGTAAAATGCCCTCCTTGTAAGATTATTGTGAGGGTTACATGAATCACTGTGAGTAGAGAATTCAACCAGGGGAAGATCAAGAGGGCTTGGGAAGGCAGTCTGAGCCCAGGGTCATATTCCCTCCTTCCTGTATGTCCCATTTACCTGAGGACAGGAGGATAGCTTGGGGTGCACCGAGCACTCTAGGAGTTGGGCATCCAGGCCGGGTGGCCACTTGGGAGCCCTAATCGCACACCCCATCTGCCTTGGCCCTCACCCCCTTGCCAGGACCACTGTCGGCTCGGCTCCCTTAAGTTGGCCTTGGCCTCTGCCTCAGCCTGCCACCCACACAAGTAGAGGGCCGGGAGGAGGGGGTGTGGAGAGGAGGGGTTTGCCTGTGCCCACACAGCCCCCCGACCTGGCACGCTGGCTGCCCCAGTGGCTCTGGTTTCGCCCCTTCTGGGAAGTGAGCTTTGGCCAGTGGAGATGCGGGGCTTTGTTCCGCCCCAGGGGCCCCCTCCTCTGCGCACTCCTGAAGACACATTTAAATGGTCCTTGGTTGTATTTTCGCTGTGGCCTTGGGCTTTTGGTTTGTTTCAGGCAGTGGATTTTGGATTGCTGGGTTACGGTGGGTGAGGGGAGGGTGACAGAGGGGCCCAGGTCTGTGTGTGTGTGTGTGTATGTGTGTGTGTCTAGTCCTGTGTTTGTGGATGTGTCTTGGCTCTCTCCGTTTCTGGTGTCTACAGATCATGCATCTGTGTTTTGAGTCTCCATGTACCTGTGTGATGGTCTCTGTGTTTAAGGGATTGCATGTTATTGCACCTGCGTTTCCATGTGGAGACAACCACATTTGTGGTCCTCTGTGCCTGTGACTTGCCTGTGCGTTGCATGCACGTGTGTGTGTGTGTGTGTGTGTGTGTGTGTGTGGTGAGGAGTCGGGCTCCTCTGGGAGCAGCCTGGCAGGGGGCTGATGGGAAAATGAATTCCCATTTGGAAAATGGTTTCAGCAGTTACGTGCCTGTTCGCTCATTGGCAGGTTTCCAGAGCTGTTCCCGGTCCTGAGGGCAGGCTGGCAGGGCGGGGAGGGGGCACACAGAGGGGGGCAGTGCTAACATCGGGAGGCCTCCCCTCCCCTCACCCCTTCATCCCTTCCTTCTCCTTCTCCTCTTCCCTCCCTTTCTCCTTCACCTCCCTTCAATGCTCCCTCCCCTTGCTGAGATGCACCCACACATACGTGGCACTGCCAGGTGGGTCTCTGGATTTAACAAGCCTGAGTGTTGGAGGATGCTGGGGTGCAGGGACCTGAGACATTGGTTCCCACTCCCTCCTGTCACAGGGGTCAGGGTGGGCGGTGCTGTGGCCCCTAAAGGGAAATGGCTGACTGTGGCCACACTGCTGGTGCCTCAGAGAGGAAGCCCAGTCTTGTCCCTTCTGCTGACTCCCCATTTGTCCTTCTTGGCTTCCCTAATCCTCACACAGGCAGCAGGGCAGAAAGCACCCAATGGCCTTCTGAGACCTGAGATTAGCACAGAGGGAGCCGCCTGTCTCCTGGCCGCAGCTCTGGGGGCTTAGGCCAAGGTGAGCGCCCTGGATCCCAAAGGTGTGTACGAGCGCCCGCACCCACTCGAGCCTGTGGACTCTGGGAAGGCGGGCTTCAGGTTGCTCCATCTCCGTATTCTGACCTCAGCCCAGCGCCTGGCACACAGTGGCACACAGTAGGTGCTTGGTCAGTGAGTGGGCGGGGAAGACTGCGGGGCAGATAGAGGCCTTTGTCCACTGGACCACTCAGCAGTTGGAGCTGAAGGTGGCCTGGGGGAGGTCGGGGGAGCTGCCCGAGAGGTGAGACCTGAGCTGGGCGAGGAGGCCAGGCAAGATCTGGAGAGGAAGGGGAGGTGGACGGTGTTCTGCGCCTGCTGGCTGCGTGACTTCAAGTCAGTCCCCTCCTCTGTCCGAGTGACTCTGTGCCCACTTCTGTAAACTGGGGATGGTAGGTCTTGCTCCGCAGTGGTAGGAAGGATTAAGTGAGCTATGGGTGCTGAGGGCAGTACACCCGGCATACAGTAAGTGCTCCGTAAATGGGATGTGCTTTTGCGGAGGTCTCCGCGGAGGTTCCCCCAGGCCCGTGTGTACCTGCCGGTATGCATATGCACCCAGCTGCCTTTGCATCCCCCAGGGCCTCTGCGACAGTGTCCCCTGGGTGCTCATGGCTGCCATGAGGCACCCCCGCTGTCTGTGTGCATGCATGTATGTACACACGAGTGAGCGTGGGTTTGTGTGAGGGGAACGAAGGGTGATGGTCTGTGTGGGGTGTGGACTGATGTGGCTGAGCCTGGGGGGGCTTTGGGGAGGTGCTGGGAGGGCAGGGGCAGGGAGCTGAACCCAGAATAGTTACCATCTGGAATCACCTTCTGGAATCTTGGGGTGGAATAAGGGAGGGGGAGGAGGAAGACTGGTCCTTCTCCCAGCATGAGGATATTGGGAGGCACAGCTGTGTGCACATCTGGTTGCTGGAAATATCGAAGATGGGGATGTCACAGAGGGAGTGAGAGCAGGAGGCTTGGTGTAGAGATTAAGTTGTCTCTGAAGGGCTGGTCCTGCCGTTCCCTGCCACTATGCTTCGCCCACCTTGTCGCCATGAATTCATTCAGTCTTCCAGGGAGCAGCGGGACCTGCTGTACACATAGCCGGGAGTCTGGGGGAGATGACACGGCGTTAACATGGCCCTTCACCCTGAGTCATAAACGACAAAGGTGTAGACATGGGGGCTGCAGAGGTCCTGGAGAAACTGACTCGGGTGGAGAGAATGGTTCCCACAGGGAAAGGGGACTGAGCATGCTGGCCAGCTAGTGGGGGCCCACTGAGGAACCTCTGTGCAGTGTGACAGATCTGAGTTCAGAGCCCAGCTCCACCACCTACCAGCTATGTGGCCTCAGGCAAGTTATTAACTCACAGAGCCTCTGCTTCCTTATCTACGAAATGGGACTGTCGGTACTGTCTTAGTTATCTATTGATGCATAACAAATTACCCCAAAACTTAGCAGCTTAAAATAACAAATGTTCAATTATCTCACAGTTTCTGTGGATCAGGAATCCTGGTATAGTTTAGCTTGCTGCCTCTGGCTTAATGTCTCCCATGAGGTTGCAGTCAAGTTGTTGGCTGCGGCTGTGGTCTCATCTGAAGGTTTGCCTGGAGGGGATTCCTATTCAAGCCGACTCACGACTCACGTGGTTACTAGTGGTCCTTGGGCCCTTGCCACATGCTGTGGCAGCTGGCCTCCTCCAGAGGGAGCAATTGAAAAGAGGCAAGAGAGAGCAACCAAGACAGAAGCCACAGTCTTTTTATCACCCAGTCTTGGGTGTGACATCCCGCTACTTCTGCTGTATTCTATTCATTAGAAGCTAATTGTTAGGCCCAGCCCAGGGGAAGGAGCCCTACCTAGGGGAAGGGCTCCTACGAGGGCATGGATGCCAGGAGGTGGATATGGGGATCGTTGGGCCACTATAGAGGTTACGTCCCCCAGAAACCTGCCTTCAGGGGTTGGGAGGGTCAGACCAGGCTGCATGTGAAGGGCAGCTGGTGCAGCATCTGCTATGCAGGATGGAATCAGCCCTTGTGGCCTTCCTTGTCTGGTACTTTTCTCCTGCTGGCAAATGGGGAGCTATGGAAGGTTTTTGAGCAGATGGGGCTGTAGGCAGGTGTGATGTGTGGGATCTTGGTGCAGGGCTGGAAAGGAAGCCACTCACTTAACTCCCTTCTTTTTCTACTTTCTCTGCTGGACACAGGAAAGGGCAGGGCCCAAAGTGGGCATTCTCTAAACACCTGCTAATTCATCAGTAGATGGGAGAATCAAACACTGGCAATGCATTCAACAACTTTTGTTGAGCACCTGCTGTGTGCTCTCAGCTGGGCCCTGGGGAAAGAGCAGTGAAAAAGTGCTCACAGTCCCTCAGGG
The DNA here is from genome assembly GCA_963574885.1 of Lepilemur ruficaudatus. Taxonomy (NCBI): domain Eukaryota; kingdom Metazoa; phylum Chordata; class Mammalia; order Primates; family Lepilemuridae; genus Lepilemur; species Lepilemur ruficaudatus. Next base: position 34,108 of record CAUYRT010102784.1, on the reverse strand, counting down.
GGACAGACAGACACAAATAACTCTGCAGCCCTTCCCAGCCCAGCATTGCTCTGCCTAACACAGGAACTGATCTGAGTGACTCTTTTTTCGACTCTCCCAGGGATGCACTTAGCCAGGACTGTTCTGGATGGAGAGGAGACAAGTCAATGCATTGCATATATTAAGTGACTCAGGGCACCTGGGCTTAGTTCTGCAGAGGCACCAGGGTTGGGAAAGGCTGCTTGGTGAGGGGTGCTCTAGGGGGTGTAGGAATCCCCAGAGGTCTGTAGCAGGGCCTCTAACCTAGTCTGGGGGTCAGAGAGACTTCTGGGAGAATCTGAAGGGTGAGTGAGAGAAAGGCAGGCAGGTAGGAAGGAGAAAGGAAAGGTTCCACATAGAGAAGGGGGCTTGGGCCAAGGTTGGAGGCCATGCGGCAGGCATGGGAGGTGGGGACCCTTCAAGGAACCCGGAGAAGTTTACTTCTGTCCAGTTTTACAATCCTTTGTGTCCCCCAACCCCTCTCTACCTGAGGCAACTTGCCCCAAGTCACACAGCGGGTCTGTGGCCTGGCTGGGCTGTGAGCTGGGGTCCTCCTGCCTCCAGGGCTTGTGCTCTGTGTCCCACCCACCGCCCAGAGTGTGAGACCAGCCTGCCTTACAGGAGGTGGAAACAATGATGCCAGCGCTGCTATTCAGGGCCACGGCTTCAGAATAAGGCGGTCGTGGAGGCAGTGGGATTCAGCTGGGTCTTGAGAGGGGCACGGTGGTGGGTGGGGTCTGGAGTGGTGCTGGTGAGGCGGGGTCACAGCTCGGGCACAGGTGTGGAGGTAGGAAAGCAGGGAGTGGTGAAAGTAGTAACAACAATAATAATAGCAACCACTTACTGAGTTTTGCGTACACCATATCTTTTAATCCTCGCAAGGATTCCATGAAGAAGGTCTAGCCATGACCCCATTTTACAGATGAGAAAAGTGAGGGTCTCAGAGGTCTTACAGTTAATGACAGAGCTGCTGGGCGTGGAGGCAGATAGGTCTGGGTTCAGATTTGGACTCTTTACTCCAGTTGGGTGACCTCAACATGTCACTTAACTTCTGAGGATCTATGTTAGAGTGGCATTGGGAGTGTAAATCAAGATGCTGCCCGCTAAGCGGTGCAGAGGTTGGGCGTCGTCATCCGTATCGGTGCCGTTGCCCTCAGTTGGGTGGTCAGCTCCCTCCCTGTCGCTCCCTGGCTGGGCATCTGGGGCTCTGCCAGTGGTTCTGGGAGGAGCCTTGTGGGAGCAGCAGGGAGGTCAGTCTGGAGGCTTTGTGTGTCCAGGCGTCTGCCCTGGGACCCCACCGAGAGGAAGAATGTGATCCAGAGCCTGCTGAGGGTCACCCTGAGGGCTGGCCAGGCTTGTGTCTGGCAGCTCATAAATGCCCAGAAGGAATGGGCCGTGGGGGGAGTTTCCATTGTGTCAGCAGCAGCCTCGCCTGAGCAGAGTACCTCCCCGTGGCTCCCAAAAGATCATAAACCTGTCACTAGGGGGCCCTCCCTGGGAACTCTGCTGGGAGCCAGGTGGCACAGTTGGGGTCCCACCCAGGGTCATTTGCCAGGAGCAGTTGCGCAGCCCATAGGCCCGCCAGCTTGAGGCCCTTCCTGTGGCCGTGTTGTCCACACAGCCTTCCCTACGATGCCACCATCCTGGACTCTGGGGAAAATGGGCCCTAGTATGAGATGCTGAGTAGGGTAGAGGACCCTGGACATGGCATTGGAAGACCAGGGTTCAAGTCTCAGTTCTGCCACATAATTGCTGTGTGACTTCAAGTGAGTTGCTTAAGCAGTCTGAATCACAGCTCAGCCACAGAATGGGGACTTAAGGGTCATGGTGTATGTTTAAGTGCTGGGAGGAAGCCCTGTTGGATAGCAGAGGGAAGAAGCCCCGCCCCCAGCTGTCCCCTCTGGACCCTTGGCATCAGAGCTGTGCTCCGGGTTCATTCTCATTTTGCTTTCTGCTCCCCCTACCCCTGCGGGTTTAACGCCAGCTGAGATGGACGAGGCACTCTGAGAGCACCACTCACATCGTAGTTCATGAGAATAGCACCTCCTGGAAGGGTGCAGGGCACAGCCTACGTGGCTGTACGTGGTGGCCCTGGCCTGGGTTCAGAAGAGAAGTGACGAGGTCTGAGTTAGGGCCGTGGCAGGAGGGTGGGCAGGAGGGGCACAATCCAGAGGCTGGATTGGCAGATCGGGTGTGGGGTACCCGGGGAGGGGTGAGTCAGGAGTCCAGCTGGGGTCTGCTGAGGGACAGGAGCCCACGGTCCAAGGGCAGGAGATGCCCAGCAGACCAGAGAGAGTTTTCAAGTAGTCTCCTCAGAGGTGGCTGGTGCGCACTGATCCCACAGTGAGCTGAGTCCGGAGAGAAGGGCTGAGGACACAATACCGTGCAGTCATATGGCGTGGGGCTCTCACTTAGTGTGCTTTGCCAACGTCATGTTCCTTTTCCCTTCAGAGTGGCTGTCGTGGTGTCGAGGTGCCATATTTTATTTATCCATTCGCCAGTTGAAGGACATTTGAGTCGTTTCCAGTTTTGGGTTATTATGAATAAAACTGCTGTACATTTGTGTACAGGTCGTTGTGTGAACATGTCCTCGTGGGTAAGTGCCCAGAAGTGTGAGCTCCAGGTCACGTGTAGGCATTTACCTTTGTAAGAAATTGCCAAGCCGATTTCCGCATTGGCTGCCCGGTGTGCGTCCCGCCAGCAGTGGATGACGGCTGAGAATGTGGTTTGTGTTTCTGTGTTTTGGTGGCAACCTAATAGAAGGCCACATACCCGCCAGGGTGCTCTCTGAGATGATTTTAGGTGGTACATGGATGAAAATTTTTTTTATATTTTACAAGTTACAACTGTATTTTAATGAATATTGAAAAAAATGTATCAGGCACATCAAAACCATGGTTTCCTGGCTATTAATGCTAATGACATAGTCGCTCTATGTCAGATTGCTGGGTTTAGCTCCTAGATCCCTTTCCTACTGGTTGTGTGACTTTGGGCAAGCCACTTAATGGGCTCACATTTATCGTCAGTAAAATGGGTTAATAATGTCCCTTCCTACCTCATAAGTTTTCCTGTAAGGTGAAACTGGTAAGGGTATGTGGTATGTAAAACTCCCAGTCCAGAGCCTGGCATGTGTAAGTGCTTGACCCATGGCTGCCATTAGTATTAGACATGTATGGCCCATGGGTGACAGGTGTGTTTAATGTGTGTTGTTTTGTACATCTGTGTGTACATGAATACATGCATGTGTGCACCGTATGTGTGTGCATGTGTGGTCCTGGTCTCAGGAGTAGGGGAGAGGATGAGGCCCTAGGCTCAGGATTACCTTCGTGTGCTCACAAGTATATGTGTGCCCATGAGTGTCCTTTTGGTGGCCAAAAGGACACATGTCTGTGCCCCCAGGACCAGGGTCTCCCTATTCCTACCTTCCCTATCTGTTCTGCCGTCAGCCAGGGTGCCGGGCCTGTGCTGCTCCTGCCACACCCCCAGCCCGCACCCCCGGGTCCTCCTTGTGGCAAGAGGGCCTTGAGGAATGTCCATCCAGGGCCCGTGTCTCTGGCCCCATGTGTCTCTGCCATACTTGCCTAGAGCTGTGTTTTCTGGGCCTTTACCCTGGGCCCCAGAACCCTAACAGGGTTGGGCGGGAAGGAGAGGAAGCTTTTTGAAGGGATTGCAGACCCGCAGTGGCTCCGTGCCCTCTGGGCGAAGGCCGGGAAGGGGAAGCCCAAAGGAGAGGCTCTGAGCAGCAGCTGGGCTCAGCAGGTTTTAAAAAAACTTTATTGAGGTATAATTGACATACACGAAACTGCACGTTTCAATTGTCCAGTTTGGTGAGTTTTAACATACGTATGGCCCCATGAAGTCATCACTGCAATCTAGATAAGGAACAGGTGGCCGAGATGTGACCTGTGCTCCTTGGTAACCCCTCCCTGCCTCCCCCACCACCCAGGTCCCCTTCCATCACCGGAGCTTGGTTTGCATGCCCTGCAGTCTGATAAAAGTGGGACAAAGTAGAGGGAGAGGAAGGGCCCTGAAGGGAGCGGAGGCCCCACAGATGCTGCATGGACTGGGGGCTCTTTTGTTTTTTTAAACTGCCCTATTTCACTCAGCAAAATGATTTCGAAATTCATCCATGATGTTATTCATGTTAGTAGTGCGTTGCTTTTTACTGCAGAGGAGCATTCCATTGTGTAGAGTAGTAATCCACTGTGTGGTAGGATTCCACTGTGTAGTAGGATTCCATTGTGTAGTAACTGCATTGTTATCCGTACACACAGCAGGGTTTTTCGCCCCTTATGCTCTCACTTCTGCATATGGATATATTCCTAAACGGTGTGTAATGTTGCCTTTCACCACCAGGTATTTTTTGAAACCAAGCGTCAAGGCGTGTCTGAGGCTTGCCTGAGCCCAGTGGACATCTTTTCCAGGCAGGACGCCTGTAGCCAGTGTCATTCTCTGCTCTTCAGCCCAACTGTCCCTGTTCCTTAAATCACCTCCCCTCCTCTGCACTAACCAGAGGCCACGCAGCGTCTTCTGGGTGGCCTTCCCAGACTGTCTGGGTTTCCTCTGAGCACTTCCAGCCTGCACAGCCTCCTGGCTTCCAAGGCCCTTGCACTGTTCAGCCACCACTGTCTTGTCCCCTTGGTGAGGGCAAGGGGAGTTCCTCCTCCAGAGAGGCCCAGGCCGATGCACAGGGTGTCTGGCTGGTCCTGGGCTATGGGGACTGGTGTCTGGGGCACTCTGGGGAAGGAGGGAGCAAAGATGCAAAGGGATGCAAACCAGAGCAAACACAGCTTGAATAGAGGGCAGGTCTTCCTGGCTTCCAGGATTCCTCTCTCCCTATCCCCACCCTCCCTATCTTCCATCTCCTTCCTGGAAGCCCCTCTTCCCCTTTTCCCAACCAGCTCTCTGCATCATTAAGTCCTTGCCTTGTAGGGACCAAAATTCGAAACTTCCCAAAGGCCTCTGTCCCACTCTGTGGCTTTCTGCTCCTCCAGCCCCTTCTCCCCCTCCTTCATGGCTCTCTTTCCTCCAGATGACGGCATGGGTGGGGCTCCACTTTCTGGGGATAGCCACAGATCTTGGGGACAAGTGAGCACCTTCCGTCCCAGCCCCCAGCCCTTGAGGCTGCATATTAATGCTGCAGGTGCTGCTGCGACTTGTCTTAGAGCCAGAGAGGGGAAGAGTCTTTCCTAGGGTCACACAGCCAGTTAGTGACAGACACAAGCCACCCACACGTAGACCCATACTATTTCCTCTCCTTGCCCTGTCTCCTGGAGGCCAACTGCACATTTGTGAAGTGTCTTCTCCTCAGCCAAGCCCTGCCCGGTGTTCCGACACACTTTGGGATGCGGTAGACCTATCTATAGAAGAAAGCGCCATGCCTCCCTGGCCAGGGGATCTTGTGGCAGACCCTGAAGCCTTCCAGTGCCCAGGATGCTTCAGACTCGGGTCCTGTAAATCAGGGAGGAAGCCTGGGGTGCAGGGAGTGGCCTTGCAGGGTGGGGGACCTGGGCACAGGCCCCCTGCCCACCTTCCTGGGCTCCCGTGGCAGTCCCTGGTCACCTCCACTGCAGCCCAGCCCTGTCAACCCAGCTCCAGTACCCCCGGGAGGCTTTCCCGAGATGTGACCTGCCTGTCAATCCTTTTGGTGCCTAGCACTGTGTGCCTTTTTGTGTCGCAATGTCTGTCCATGATTCTTTCTGCCTGGACTGTTGGCTTACTGAGGACAAGATCTGTGTGTGTTTCCTGTCTATATCGCCAGCGCCCGGACAGAGCTTGGTATTCAGCAGATATGTAACGAGTAGTTACTGAGTAAAATAAATGAATAAATCAGTGGCTGGCAGTGGGCAGATAGTAAGTGGTGATGTATCTCATGGTGGGTGGGCGTGGTGGGGGGCGAGAGGATGGCGAAGTGGGAGACGGCGATGGCAGGAGACAGCGGCTTGGGGAGGGTGGTGGTAAAAGGTGGCAGTAGTGGCATGAACGCTGGGCAGTGAGGGACTTCTGCTGTGCCCAGACCTCTGCGCTTCCCTAGGGGACCCTGGTCAGGCTTCTCGACCAGTTAGGTTCTCTGACACTATGGCCTGTTCCTTGGCAGACTCCATTGGGGGCCCTTTCCCTGTCACCTCTCACCGATGCCACCACAAGCAGAAGCACTGCCTGCCGGTGCTGCCCGGCGGGGGGCTCCCGGCCACGCCGCTGCTGTTCCACCCGCACACCAAGGGCTCCCAGATCCTCATGGACCTCAGCCACAAGGCCGTCAAGAGGCAGGCCAGCTTCTGCAACGCCATCACCTTCAGCAACCGCCCAGTCCTCATCTACGAGCAAGTCAGGCTGAAGGTGGGCCTCCCCTGCCCTCGCAGCATCCCTGGGCCTCTGGACTCTCCCTCAGCCACTGCCTGCGCCACCCCACAGCCACACGCTGCCCCTCCCGTTTCCCCTGCGTGCCTGCTTCCCTCTTCATTGCCTTTCCCCACCCTCCCCATGTGACAAAGGAGGGACCATTAGCCTCTTCCCCCAGACCATGGGAGGCTCCCCAGGGAGGGGAAGGCGTGGAGGGGTGGGCAGGCTGGCCTGGCGCTCCTGGGAGTCTGCCCGAGGGGGCTGCCCTGGGTCTGCCTGACCGAGGGGGAGGCTGGGCTGAGGCCGACCCCTGCCACCCAGATCACCAAGAAGCAGTGCTGCTGGAGCGGGGCCCTGCGGCTGGGCTTCACGAGCAAGGACCCGTCCCGCATCCACCCCGACTCGCTTCCCAAGTACGCCTGCCCTGACCTGGTGTCCCAGAGCGGCTTCTGGGCCAAGGCGCTGCCTGAGGAGTTTGCCAACGAGGGCAACATCATCGCCTTCTGGGTGGACAAGAAGGGCCGCGTCTTCCACCGCATCAACGACTCAGCTGTCATGCTCTTCTTCAGCGGAGTCTGCACGGCCGACCCGCTCTGGGCCCTGGTGGACGTCTACGGCCTCACGCGGGGCGTCCAGCTGCTTGGTGAGTGCCTGCCACTCTGGCCCCAGGCGCAGGGTACCCTCCTAGGCCTCTGGGAGCTAGCCTGGCGTGCCCGATCCCATCAAGTGTAGGGACCCCTCCTTGACTGGTGGCAGCCCAGGGACAAGGGGGTACAGGGGCATCTCTGGGAGCCTCGTGGGAACTGCAGGGAGCTCTTCCCTCCCGGCCCGCAGCTGCGGCCAGTGGAGCCCGGGTGAGATCGCTTCCCTCTGCGGCCGCTCAGGTGGTGTCTGTGAGCGGTGTGCAACCTTCACAATTGTAAACAGCGGAAGACCACTGCTCCTGGAAGTAATTAATGTTAATCATCATAACCATGGTTCATAGGGCACTTCATTGCCCGTTCTCATAGGCAGGCAGACTCTAATACTGGGCCCAATAGGGGTGGAGATGCAGGTCCAGCGAGGTCGAGTCACTGCTCAGGAGTGGTAGAGCGAGCTCCAACGTGAGCTCTCAGCCCGAGGACTCTGCAGCCTGCCAGGAGGCTGGGTTCCAAGCCCTGGTGCCTTTTGCTGGGATGCTGGATAAAAGGGTAGGAGCAGGAGCTGAAGGAATGTGCTAGGGGAGGTAGGACTCTGCCAGCGGCTCCTTCAAGGGAGCAGGAGGGCAAACATCCTTGGGGTAGGCGGAGGAGCATCAGAGGCTGTCTGGAGCACTAGGTGCCGGGCTTCCCAGGAGCGGTACACATGCCGGGGCTGGAAGGGGCCACGGAGACTCTCAGACTTTCTCGGGTCACACAGTGAGTTTGTGGTTGAGGTGGGACTAGAACCCAGATCACCAGACTCCCAGTCCAGGATCCTTGCCACCTGGCTGTACTTGTGCACAGGCACCCAGGTGTGTGTGCGCACACACATAGACTCTGGGTACAGATCAGCCCATCGGCAAACTGGCTTTGTCTCCAGGCAGAGCCTGTGCGATCCTCAGCTTCCTCATCTGTAAAGTGGGTTGCTGGGAAGATTGCATTAAAGAGGCTGTGAGTAAAGTACCCAGCACAGTCCTGGTGCCAAGTACACGCTCGAGGAATACTCCTTCCTTTCTCACCCATCCCTGGCCGCCACTCCCTGCAGAGAAAGATGCCATGAAGGTGGTTGACAACTATTTTCTTTCCTTTCTGACTTCAGAGCCTAGGAACAGGGAAGCTCTTCTTTTCAAAACACCTTTATTTGAGTAAAAAGTCAGTGAAAGTAAGAACAGAGAAATGAGTCAGAAGCGTGTCTGTTTGTTGAGTTCCAAACATCAGGAGGCTGTTTTTATTAACTAGTGGTTTGGGAACTTTCTGTTTTTCAACTCAATAAAAGTGTTTCTGCATTTACGCTGACATGTTAAGAGCCTGAAACCCAGCTGTTGGGTCTCAGCAGCTGAAGAAGGGAGCCCAGGTGTTTGCCCTGTGCACCTGTGTGCCTGTGCTTCTGAGACTCCGGACCCAGGCTGGATTCTGGCTTTACCCTGTGCTGCGGGTAGGACCTCAGTTTCCTCATCTGTAAAATGGGGGCAATAACAAATACTCTGTCACGGTTCTTTTGAAGGCTCAAAAAACCAACCTGTGAGGAGTAGCTGAGGCACAGTAGGGAGCCAGTGACCATCAGCCCTCCCCACCCACCTGCAGAGGGCAGCGCTTAACCCAGGGCTCCTGCGAAAGCCTTGGTGCTGCTCTGGTAGCCTCAGAGCCTTCAATTCCAGGCACTGGAGTCCCAAAGCTCGAGTTTAAGCTCCAGCCTGGCGCGTCTGCCTGAGCCTCGGTCTTCCTATCTGTGTGATGGCTGTGGATACCATGCCTTAGCCCTGGGCTCGATCTCAGGGTGGAGGACAGAGAATGTCTCTGTCCTTGAGAAAGTCACCGTCTTGTTGGGGGTGGACAGGGGAAAGAGGTGGGGCAGCATTTTTGCTTTTTCCGAAGGAAAGAATGCCCTTCCTGGCTGGCTGCACTCTGGCTTCCAGGCCTAGCTCTAGAGCCCCCTACTCCCTGAAGCCTTCCTGGGCGGAATTCTCTTCTCTGTCCTGTGTCCCACCATGTGGTGCCTGCACGTCTCAGTACGAGGCATTGGCTGAACCCGGGTCTGTCCCTGTGTCTCCTTCCCCGTAGGACAGCAGGACTTTAGGGAGGACCCCCCTTTACCCAGTCGGGTCCTCTCCAGGTGGAGTCTCGTGACCTGGCCCCCAGGGTGGGTGGGGGAGAGTGGTGGGGTGGGTGCATGGGAGGGCGGATGACTTGTTAGATGAAGAAAAGGGTTGGGGGTGCTGAGGCAGACCCCACCCTGCCCACGGACAGCCCCCGCTCTCTGGGAGGGATGTCAAGGGGATGAAGCACACAGCAGGGCATAACCCGAGAGAAGACAGCAGATCGCTGAAGGCTGCGTCATAGGATACCTGCCATCTGCCGAGATGGTTTCCATCCGGTTATCTCACTTAACCCCTCAGCAGCAGGCCCCGGAAGGAGTGTTTTTTATCCCATTTGGCAGGGAGATAACTGAGGCCCGCAGGAGGCCTGGCTTGTCCTTGTAGGGATGTAGCAGAGCTGGGACTCGAACTGGATGTTCTGATACCAAAAGCAATGCATTTCGTTACTCTGCAGCAGGTTTAAACATAAAAGGAGGCAGGAAGTCAGAGAGGGCGGAGGTCAGTGAGGGAGGATGGAATCCAGGGAGGCTCCTTGGAAGAGAAGGTTGGGCTATGCCTGCATGTGCTGGGGGCGTCTGGGTAGCAGGGGAGGAAGGAGAACATGCCAGGTGACTGGGGCCTCCAGCCTCGGGGTGGGGGGGGACCGGGGAGGGGCCAGAGTCCAGGCGGCCCGCCCCACCCCCTCTTTGACTATAAATGGGTTTGCAGCAGTATTTCCAGTTGTGTTCGGATTTCCCGACAGGCTCCTCTCTGCACACCCGATAAGGCCCGAGCCCCAAGGATTCCCATCCCAGCTGTAAATCACCATAATCCCTGGGCATTTTCAAACACTGACTGTGGCCCCTAAATTCAATTAGCAGATTAAAATATCTCTTCATTCTGTTCTTCCTAAATTGATTTTTTCTTTTTTTGGTAAATAAAAAAAGAACCAGAGCGAGCATCCATTCAAGAGATGTCCGAGGTGGGCATGGTGCTCTCTGCCTACGCTCGCTCCCTGCCCTCTGAGACATCCCTGCTGCCTTGTACGCAGGGTCCTTCCTCTCCCCTTCCTCTCTTCCCCTCTTCCACCCTCTCCCTCTCTCCATCGAGGGCCACTTCATTCCCTCCCTATCTCTGGGCCTTTCCCTCTCTCTCCCTCGGCCTGGGTCCTCTGGCTCTTCTTGTCATCCCTGCTGTCCCCTCCCACCTGCTGACTCTCCTCTGAAGAAGGTCGCTCTCTGTCTTGGCAGCTCTGAGGCTGGGCCAGTCTGTCCTTGCGTGATGATTCCTCAAACCAGTGTCTGATCTTTAGGGATTTTCTGCTAGGCCTGACCCTGTTCCTCCTCCATCTGGAACCTGTGGCCACAGCCCTCCAAACCTCATCTGGCCCATATCTGCTTCTCAGACCAGAGGCGTCCTGGGCTGCCTGGCACATAGTAGGCATGCAAGTCAGGCTGTGGGCCTGGACAGAGTGGAGGCAGGGGCTGGTGTCTCACCCTGCCTGACCCTCATGTTGCCCTCCGTGCCCTGACCATAATGCAGGGACACTGTCACCCATGCCACGGCCCCAGCAGGCCTCAGGCTGGCTGGCCGTCCCGCTACGCAGGAGCTGGGCAGATCACCCTCTTTCCTCAGGGTGCCCTGGCCCAAGCCCAGGCTGGTAACTCCAAGAATAACAGCTTCCTACCTCCAGGAAGAAGGACCCGCCAGCAACTAAATAAACACAAGTTTTATGGGGTGATTAATACTTGGAGAGAGAAGCTCCTCTCCCAGTTTTCAAGGTCTTCTTGCTCCTCTGACAATTGTTGACTCAGGAAGCGCAGCCGTGAGTCCTGGCAGGAGGCTGATGAGCAAGACTCATGTACAGGGTGCTGAGCATCTCTCTGTGCCCACCACAGCCTAGGCACTCTGCAGGGGACGGGGGGAGATGGAAGAGTTGAAAACCAGCCCCTCTTCTTGAAGAGTGTTTCCACTGGGGACATACCATATGACTGATGTAAGGTGGCCTAAATCTAATCCTGCAATTAAGTGTGGGCCGAAGAGGAAAACTGTGAGGGTGCAATTGGGGAGCAATCCAGGAGGACTTCCTGTAGGAGATGTGTTTCAAGTCAGGAACTGAGGGAGGTGAAAACAATGGGTTGGTTGAGGAGGAACAGTTTGGGCCAGACAGGAGGGGTGTGCACAGGCACAGAGCGGGGAATCAGCAGTCAGCAGGGGAGCAGATCCCTGGGGGGAAGAGATGAAGTAGAAAGGTAGCAGGTGACTTGCGGAGGTGAGGGGCATGCATAGATGTGGGTTGTGTATGCATCCACAGGGGAGAGAGTCACGAGAGTAGAAAGCTTCCAGCAGCTTCTGTGCCGTCGAGTTGTTCAATAAAAGGAATTACGGTTAACAGTGGAGAAGTGCAAGGCCCAGCGATAGGGAGGGGCCTGCCCAAATCCTCCCAGCTGGTCGGAAGCAAGGCCAGGCCGGGAATCCAGATCTCCCAGGCTGATCTGGGAATGTGGTCAGAGGGAGGAGACCTATAGGCACATCAAAGTGGTTGCGGCTGAGCCCAGGAGGGTGCTAGGAAGGTATTATGGGGCTCCCAAGGGCTCATGGCACTCTGTTTTGTCCCTCAGGAGGAAAGAGCTGTGTGGAGACTCTCGGGGTAGCCTTCGGAGGGCCAGGCTGCTGCTGGGTTGGTTCTCAGGAGAGGCTAGGTGCCCCGGAGGTAAGGCCTGGGTCAGGTCCCCTGTCCAGGATGTGCCTCAGCTTGGGTGGCACTGTGAGTGAGCGGTCCCCAGCTGAGGACCACACTGCCATCTGGGGCTTCCGCTTCCCAGGCTAAACCAATATTTACCCTCAGCCGCGGTTGCCAGGGGCCAAGAGGCAAATATTAGTTTAAGAAGCCGGAGCCAGCTCTTGGGTGGGGGGACAGTTGAGGATGCTGATCATGACTTCTTCCTCTTTGACAATTTTCATTTCCTTTTGGTTAAGAAAAGATCTTGTTGTTCTTTCTGCTTCATAGACCCTCCCAGGCTCTTCCTTTCTGCTCACCCCAAATTCCGCCAATTACATAAGTGCCCCACACCAAATCCTCTCCTCCACCAGGGAGCCTTCCCTGACCTTCCCCTTCAAGGTGGCCCTCCTCCTCTTGATGCTCTGAAGCACATGGAGGTCTAAGTGGTGTGAGCAGTTTTGCAGCATGTATTGTCCTGCTGTTCGAGAAGACACCATAAATCCTCTTTGTATACATAGAAAGTTGTTATTTTGCAGACAAGGGAACAGAGGCTCAGAGGGATCTGATCTTGCCCAAGATCATGCAGCTGGCAGTTGGTGGAGCTGGGATTTGAACCCAGGAGCTTGGGCTACATTGCCTCCCAGCTTTCCTAGATATGAGTCCATCTGATCTCCCTGTTAAGTCTGGGTACTCACCAAGAGTGGGGATTGTGGCCCCCTGCGTCTCCCAGAGTAGAGCTTAGGAGAGCTCAAGCCATCAAGGATCAGCCACACATATAGGGCACAGGCAGGCCACCAGGGGCCCAGCAGTGCTGGTCCCAGGAAGAGGGGCAGTGGGGTGGCCAGGATGCCCAGTGCAGGGGTGAGGCAGGGTCTGCTTCGTAGTTCCCCGAAGGCTCCCAAGGGCTCTGGCTGGTTCTCTTGTTCCCGGTGCATGCTAGTTTTCTGCCACAAGGAATATGTGTAATTGCCAACATCGGACTTTTTCTAACTTACAGAAGTGGCAATTTCCTGTTTGCACCTAGTATCTCTTTGGCCCAAGACACAGTTCTGGGGACCTTGGAGAGACCTGGGGGCTCACCTGGGGGCTGTATGTGTAGGGAGGAGCTGGGGCCTTCAGTGTTGGGGACTAGGCCCTCATTTCAGGCACAGGAGACTGACTGGATCAAGATTTGACTTGGCCGCTCAGCAGCTCAGGCAGTTTCTCAGCTTCTCTGGGCCTCAGCCTCCTCATCTGTTACTTGGGCACAATTAGACCTGCCCCAATTACCTCACAGATAGCTGTGAGGCTACAGATAGGTGAAAGTGTTTACACAAACGGGAAGGGCTACTGTCTTTAGGTTAAGAAGGAATATCTAATTTAAAACCACCACCCTTCCCCACCAAAAAATGAACCAAACCCCCAAGCCAGCCCTCTAACTAGAAGAGGGAGCCTTAAAACCAAGTCCCCGTATCTGGATGACAGTAAAACCATGCAATCTTGAGTTGTTTCTTGGAGCAAGATCTGTGGTTCTCCAACTGGGTTCCTTGGAACACCGGGGTTCCACAGAGGCATGGCAGAGGCAGCGAGAGGTGCAGAGGGAGAGTGAGGGGGCCACCTCCTAGACGCAAACCAGGGCTTTGGTTCTGTTGGACGAAAGGATTCCACTGCTTAAAAAAAAAAAAGTTTGAGACCCACTAGACCAGATGATTCTGAGAATCTGTAAGATCCTATAGCTTGAAGATTCTATAAATCTTAGTCTATGACTGCAAGTGACTCTGGGACATTCTGCCTTTCCCTCACTTTCTGTGAGCCTCAGAAAGTGTATTTGTTTCTCCTAGCTTTCCTGGGTGTGGGTTTCGGGGCGCTGCCCAAAGAGGCAGAGACCCCCTTGCCTGTCTGAGCCACGCACCCGCCCTCCTCAACTACTTCCCTTGCCCCGTGCCAGATGTGGACGGGGGCGGGGGGGGGATGTTTATGGAGACAGTAACCGGGCTGGCAGGCCTTCCAAACAGGGGCCTCGGCTGCAGGCTGCCTGTGGTTAAAGATTAGCCAGTGCCCCGGATGTGAGAGTGTAAACAAACGGGACTCTTACTGATGGCCCCCCTGCCCCCGCAACCCCTGTGCCAGTGCTCAGGTCCTGCCATGGTTACCCTGCTCTGCTGGGTATGGGTGGGGCATACCCATGTGGCAGGGATGGGTGGTTGTCTGGGTGACAGCTGGCCCCTCAGCCTGGCCCCTGGCCCCTCTCTGTCCCTCTCTCCTTGCTGGCCTTGCCCAGATCCGTCTCCAGGTATCTGCTAACAGTTCTCCCACCTGCAGGCCTCTCCCGTCTGGGGATCCCAGCCCTCCTGTCCTGCAGCCCAGGTCAAATCCTATTTACTCCAAGATGCCTTTCCTGACCCACTCTGAAACAGAGTGGGTTTTCCCAGCTGGAAATCTTTATCCTAAAGAAGAGAAGACTCAGAGGGAGCTCTAGGGATTGGCTCTAGGACACATGGATCCATACCACCGGAGTTTTTCTAATAGTCATAGCTATTTGAAGATAGGGGATAGGTAGCCTTATAGGTAGTGAGCTTCCTGTCCCCAGGGGCATCCTAGCTGAGGCGAAGTGAAAACTTGGCAAGGATAGAGGGATTTCCTAGTTCCTCCATCCTCTAAGGTCCTATCTACTCTGAAATGCTAAGACTCTTGTAAGTAAATTGTATTCAGATATTTTCCTGCTTCTAAACCTTGGTTCCCCGACAGGCTACTGGCTCCTCCCTCTCCACATACCCCCGGCCCAGGGCTGGGCACACAGCAGATCAGTGAGTAGGTGCCCTGAGTGCCACCCAGAGGGGAAGAAACACCTGGCCCTTTCAGGGCCTGGTTATGCCTGCTCTGGCCCAGGGTACCTGGAGAGCTACTGCCAGGCGCCAGAACAGGCAAGAGCTAAAGACCGACTGTCTCCTTCCTGAAAGAGGGGACATGCGAGGGGAGTCAGCTCAGCAGCTTCTCGGTGGCCTTGTGCTGTCCCTGCCCCATCATAAACACCTCCACAGTGGGCGGCAGGTGTCACGTGTCCGGCACCTATTACATAACTTGTTGCTTCCAAACGTGGGGCCACCCCACTGCCTAGAGTCCCAGGTTGCCATTTGGTTCTTCTAAGCCCTACCCCAGGCGCAGTCCTGGGCTGAGGTTGGTCCCGTGGTGTTCTCTCATGGCCTGGGAGCCCAGACGCTGCCCTGGCCTCCTACTTGGTGTCGGCTCACTCAGCTGTGACCTTTGCCATCCTTCCTGAGGAAGGTACTCTGACCAGCTCCTCGGTCTTGGGTTTCAGCTATTTCAGGGCCTCGGCGCTGCTGGGCCCACTGGTGAGACTGTTATTTTGGAGCCTGCTGGCTGCCTGCAGTTGCCACTGGCCCTGAGGGGTGGAGGGGCAGGGAAGGACATGGACCCGAGGGATTCATCCCGCTTTCGCTGTCTCCCAGCAGCTCCTGTGCCTCCCCTCCAGCCCCAGCGGTATTTGGAGCAAGGCTACAGGGGTCATCTTCCTACTCCCTTCTCCTCTCTCTCTATCCTCCACTGTTTCGCCTTCCTTTGCTTTTTTCTCCACTAATCTCTACTTTTCAGCTGCTTCTCCCTGGTCTTCAGTCAGTGATTTCATTCACTGAGTATTTCCCGGGTGGCCATCAAGACTGATGTAAAGTCCTGCATTAAGGTTCAAAAAGTCAATGGTCTGAGCACAGGTGGGCCTGACTTTTGGTTGAGACTTTGCTCAACCTGAGCAGATACTAAGATCTGAAGTTATGAGGTACCTTCGGGGAGCCATGGGTGTCCCACTCTACCTCCGATCTGGCACCAGCTTCTCAGGGCAGGTATTGTCACCCCTGTTCTCTAGGTGGCCATTGAGGCTGGGTGGAAAGTTGCTCACCAAAGGCCATCAGTCCAGTGCTGGATCAGACATTGAAACCCAGGCCTGGATCACCCCAAAGCCCACGCACTTTCTTCTGAACCATGTGGCATGTAAACAACAACAGTGGCTCATACTAACTAATAACTAATGATTATTATGTACCAAGTATCCTACCAGGTGCCCTATACACCTTACTCCATGTCATCTTCACAGCATCCCTTCTAAGGGGAATATTCAAATATAGATTTTATGTAAACGAGTAGATATGCTGATTTCATTGCTGGAGAAGAGAGGCCCCAAGAGGTAAAGCTACTTGTCCAAGTTCATACAGCCTTGTCCTACAGGAAGTGGCAGAGCCAGGATTGGAACCCAGGCTGATGACTTCAAATTCATTGCACTTGTGTTCCTATCCTGCCTACCAGTATGTGAATTTTGTTTACTAAAAAAACCTAAAGTACTCTTAGGTTGTGTTATTAGAAGTATAGTGTACATATAAAGGGAGGTGATGGGCACACTGTGCCTTGAGCTGGTCGGGAGTACCTCTGGAGTACTGAGTCTGGTTTTGCTCATTGTCTAAGAGGTGGGAAGCTGTGTGTGGGGTGTCTGAATGTTCCCCGAGGAGAGCTGCCTTCAGTATTGGGCTGACAGGTAGCCCAGTAGGCAGGGGGTTACATATAAGGAGGAAGATTTGGGAGAAGGGGCACTTTTTTTTCCCCCAAAAAAACCTGTGCAAGCAGAGGAAACACCCTTTTAAAGACAGGTTAGCTCTGCAGTGGAATGGGTTGCCCGGTGGTTAGTGAGCACCTGGTAGTGGGCAGCAGGCTCGGAGAAGAGGGCTCCCGAAGGGACACAGGACAGATAGCTTGCACCCAGCCCTGTTGAGAAACCTGTGCCGAGGGCCTGCCCAGCTCCAGGAGCTCTGGACTGATTGTCCTGAGGTCTCCAACCTTTTTGGCACCAGGGACCAGTTTCAAAGAAGGCAATTTTTCCATGGACGAGGGGTGAGGGTCTGGGGGTGGGGGCGGCGGCACTCTGCTGCCCAGTCCTTAACAGGCCATGGACTGGTACTGGGTGGGGAGCGGAGTGTGGGGGCCATATGCTTGTGGGCCCTGTGACCGCTCTGTTCCTATAGGCTCTGCCTGGACACCTCTGATTCCTCTTCTCCCTGCTGTTGCCGCCCCTTCCCCTCTCTGGAGTCCCTAAGGGCCAATGCCTATAAACCCTGAGGGGTGGGGGAGCAGGGACTGTTCCCCAGGGCCCAGGTTAGCCCACAGGTGCTCTCCAGCTCCCCACTGCTGTCTCTCACACCTCCCAGTCCTGCCCAGGCCGCCTCACCTCTGCCCCTGCCTCCCGGCCCTGCCCCCAGCCTCTGCACCGTCGCTGTCACAGAGTCAATTCCCTGGAATAATCACATTTTCCGGCTGGCTCCCTCCTCACCAACTCCATGCCAGGAAACCCCAGCCAGCCAGGCCCCAGGAGGCTTCTCCAGAGCTATGGGGTGCGGGGAGCGCTCAGCATCCCAACCTTGCTGGAGCTGGGACAACACAGTTCCTGTAAGGGCCAGGGAGTGGGGGATGAACAAAAAGAGGGAGGCCTTAGTGACCATCTCTGAATTCAGCCAGTGCTGAATTCTGGGCTCTGCTGTCCCTACCAGACCAATCCCCCAAGCTTTGCTGTCATACTCAGGAACCCAGCCATCCTTACCCCATTCCTGGAGGGAAAGCACAGATCCTCCCTCGGAGAGGCTCAGAGAGAAGGCTCCAGGAAGGCGTTGGTCTGTGGTGTGCCTTACAGTGGCACTAGCCAAATCTGGGGACACTGACTCATGCAGAAGGGGTTCAACAAACAAGGAGGGGTGCTTTGGGTGGCCAAGGTGGGAGGATTGCTTGAGATCAGGAGTTCAAGACCAGCCTGGGCAAAATAGCAAGACCCCATTTCTACATTTAAAAAAATGTGTATTAAACAAACAAACAAGGAGGGCCGGGAAGTGAAGACTGGGCGTTGGGAGTTGGGTAGACCTTGCTTCAATTCTGGATCTGCTGCTTGGTGGCTGTCATAACATTTCTGAGCTTTATTTGCAAATTGGGAACACCTCCATGGGCTGCTTTAAGGATGAAATGCAAATGCAGGGGTAATACATGGTGCATGGTAATTATTTTTATTATAAGTTATGGGATTCCTTAAAGCAAGACACAACATAGCCATTAGAGGGATATGGTGTTGGAAACAGTTATTGGCATGGCTAGGTGTTCAGGATATAGTAAGTTAGAAAAGCTAGGGTAAAAAGGGAAATCTGTATAGTGGGATTCTCAGCCTGGATTCTGTGCCCATTGACAGCTTTATGTAGTTCATGAATACCTTGAAATTATCCACAGAACTTAGAATATGCATTTTTCTGGGGCGATAGGTCAAAGTTATCACATTTTCAAAGTGTTATTACCCATAAAAGGTTAAAAACTACTGGTGTTTATATAACATGACTCAACATTTGTATTAAAAACGTAATCAAAAATAACATTTTAAAAAGGGTGAAAGGTCATATATCCAAACATTAAAAAGTACTGGCCAGATGCAGTGGCACATACCTGTAGTCCCAGCTACTTGGAAGGCTGGGGCAGGATGACTGAGCCCAGGAGTTTGAGGTTGCAGTGAGCTATGATCATGCCACTGCACTCTACCCAGAGTGTCAAAAACAAAAAAAACAAAAAAACAAAAAAACGCTTTTCTCTGGGTGGTGGGCTGACAGGCGATTGTTTTTTCTTTTTGCTGAACTATGTTTTCTACAGAAACTATTACCTGTATGATTTAAAAAAGAAAGGGTTTGATTGATTCCCAGTTAAGTCACTTTCCAAAGGATATCTTGGATAAATTTACTTAACTTCTCTCAGCCTCAGTGTCCTTGTGTGGCAATGGTAACCTCAGAAGGTAACCGTTAGGATTAGATGACATGATTTAGGAAAAGCGGGGTTGAGGAGGTCCCCCAGGCTGTCGTCAGTGCATTGGACAGACGTTTACTGTTTGTCTCCTGAGTGCTCAGCCCTGTTCTAGGTGCTGGAGATAAGAAGGGGGGGCCCCGGAGGTAAACATTTTTTGAAAATTCACAAAAGTTCACGCGTGCTGTAGAAAATACGGAAGACACACATACGTAAAAAGAAAGCGCCCGTAAGCTCCTGAGCATTTAGAAGCAATTACGTGATTTTAATTTTGGTGTCTTTCCCTCCAGCCTTAGTCCCTTCTTTAAACAGTTAGATGTCGCGCGTTCATGTCGCGAGCGTTTTCTATGGCAGGAAGCATTGGGCACTTTAGAAACCGACCCGCGTTAGAGGGCAGGGCCGCCGCGGGCGAGAGCCCGGCGTGACCCCGGCGTGACGCGCGTGTCTCTCCCGCGCAGACAGCGAGCTGGTGCTGCCCGACTGCCTGCGGCCGCGCTCCTTCACGGCGCTGCGGAGGCCGTCGCTGCGGCGCGACGCGGACGACGCGCGCCTCTCGGTGAGCCTGTGCGACCTCAACGTGCCGGGCGCCGACGGCGACGAGGGCGCGCCCGCCGCGGGCTGCCCCATCCCGCAGAACTCGCTCAACTCGCAGCACAGCCGCGCGCTGCCCGCGCAGCTCGACGGCGACCTCCGCTTCCACGCGCTGCGCGCCGGCGCGCACGTCCGCATCCTCGACGAGCAGACGGTGGCGCGCCTGGAGCACGGGCGCGACGAGCGCGCGCTCGTCTTCACCAGCCGGCCGCTGCGCGTGGCCGAGACCATCTTCGTCAAGGTCACGCGCTCGGGCGGCGCGCGGCCCGGCGCGCTGTCCGTGGGCGTCACCACGTGCGACCCCGGCTCGCTGCGGCCCGCGGACCTGCCCTTCAGCCCCGAGGCCCTGGTGGACCGCAAGGAGTTCTGGGCCGTGTGCCGCGTGCCCGGGCCGCTGCACAGCGGCGACATCCTGGGCCTGGTGGTGAACGCCGACGGCGAGCTGCACCTCAGCCACAACGGCGCGGCCGGCGGCATGCAGCTGTGCGTGGACGCCTCGCAGCCGCTCTGGATGCTCTTCGGCCTGCACGGCGCCGTCACGCAGATCCGCATCCTCGGTGAGTGCCGCGCCCCGCCGCCCTCCTCCTCGCCCCGTGCCGGCCTCTCCCGGCACGGGGTGCCTTGGGGGCTGGGGGGACCGCGAGGGGACGCCCACTTCTCTCTCCTCACGCCTCACACCCCCCGTCTCGCCCCAAGCCCACTATAGTGTCGCCAAAGAGTCACACCAGGTGAGCGCCGGGCGGGACTTGATCTTCCAGTCCGTGGTCCTCACGTGTCAGGAGACTGGCCCCGGGAGCGTGAGGAAAGCGGGGATGATTGAGTTTGACGCCCAATCCGATCAACCCACAGCCCCACGGATACATAAGCCGCCCCTGTACACACACCCCAGTGGCCCTTAAAAATGAAGAAAAATCGTTTTCCCCAGCAGTTATGTAATAACTTCTTGAGGCTCGGGTTCCATTTCTCCAAAATGGATTTAAATACAGGTCCCCCCTCCAGGGATGGTTGTGAGTCTAAATGAGAAAAACGTTGGCGAGTCAGTAGTCAGGTGTCTGCGCAGGGTGGTGCCGGGATTTTGCGGCTGCGTGGAATCCCTGAGCAGGTAGCCTTGCGGGAAGTGGGTCGCAGAGTTCCTTTTCTGGGGGACACAGCGTTTGAATGGACTTGGGTGAGCCATGTTTACCAGATTGTTGTGGTGAATAATAGGTGTCCTTTGAAAAAGTCCTTGTGGTTAAAGTTTGGGAAACATTGAATTTAAAAGACCCGGGGAGTGGAGTGGGGAGTATGAGAATTCTTTATTGCTGAACTTCTCAGAGCCTTTAATAAGCATTGTGAATCTTTAAGGAGGGGGTGGTGGTGGTTATGGTGTAGCTTTTCTAAACTATTAATAATTTGACCAGAAGTAAAAAAAAAAAAAAAAAAAAAAGCATCTCTTGGGATCTCTGTTATCCCAGAGTGAGCAGGTGTTCATGCTTTCTAAGTGCTGATCTTGGAACCAGCTGTGTTAGACTGGGCTGGTTTCATTAGACTGACTCACCTGGAGAACCTATTAAAGTGCAGATTCTTGGATCCCAGCTCCAGAGATTCCTCTTCTGTAGATTTTGGATAGGTTCTGGACATCTGAATTTTTTTTCGTTAGCAAGTATGCTTACCCAAGTTTGGAGACTCCTGGGTCTCACAGCCCTTAAGGCCTAGACCTCAGCCCGGGAGGGTTGATGGGTAAGATAATGTGAGTATATGAGTGAGCATGAGTTACTTTGTAAGATTGGCATTGACAGGTGTGTAGGATGTGAATAACTAAATACACCAGTGTTTGTGCATGTAATGCTGTTGGTGATTGTGAGAGCATGGGAGAGTTTGTGAAGTCATATAAGGTCAACGGGGACTTCCAACTCTGGCAAGAGACCGAATCAAGATGGAGTAAAAAATGAATGAAAAAGGCATGAAGAGAAATGAGGCTGGGGTGCTAAGAAGTTGGGATTGAGGGAAGATAAATCAGAAAGGAATGAAAAGAAATCAGGTTAGAGGAACTCAAGAAGGAAGGAAGATGAATCAGGCTGAGGTGAGAATTCAGGGTGGAATAAAAGGAGATTGGACTGGGGTGCTAAAAAAAAAAATCACGCTGAGGTAAAAAGATACTTGGCTGCGTTCACCAGGAGACGCTGCTTCTCGGAGAAAGGAAATTACGTAAGGGCAAGGTGCTGTCTTGCATCAGCACCATCTAATAATAGCTAAGCAGCTTTCCAGTAAGGCTTCTGTTGCCCAAAGAGGTTTACTAGACTAGAACAAAGGGAAGATTTGAAAAAAAAAAATCAGGACTTATCTGTCCCAAAAGGTAGGTGAGCCAAGGTAGGTGTTGAAGAATAACCATCCAAGCGCTGGACATGGTGGCTCACGCCTGTGAGCCTCACCTCCCAGCACTTTGGGAGGCCGAGGAGGGAGGCTTGCTTGAGGCCAGAAGTTCAAGACCAGCTTGGGCAACATAATGAGACCCCATCTCTTAAAAAAAAAAAAAAAAGAAGAAGAACCATCCAGAATTCAATATTTGTTAAACAGAATGTTCCTAGGGTGTTTGGAGAACTGGGCATCTCAACCAGCAAGTTGGTGTTAGGGGATCCTGACTGACCTGAAAGGAAAAACAAACCAGTGACAATGTGTGGAGGGTCGTTATTTACCTTACAGGGGAATGCGTGGCTTTGTGCACGTCCTAAGTCAACCAAGGATGGAAGGATGTGTCCTTCACTCATCTGTTTCACAAAACCTACAGGCAATTTCATACTTATTGGCGAAACATTAGAAATATTCTCATTAAAGTCAGAAAAATGATAGGGATGCCTTACAGACATTTGTTCTGAGAACAATAGCTAGTGAATAAGGCAAGAAAAGTAAATAGGAGGTATGAATTTCTAAAAGGAGGAGATGATAATTAACTTGAAAAATGTTAATACAGTAAGAGAAACCCTATGGGTACCTATTGAATATTCTTAGAAATAATAATGCTTTAAATGAGTTAGAACTAATAACATAATGAAAAAAGATCTCATTGAGCACAGGGCCTGTGGGAGAGTCACAGGTGAGTAAGAGTTCCTGTTCTCAGCTCATGGTGAATCTAGCTCACCTGGAGAAACGAAGCTGGATTCCTGGGTAAAGAACAAATGATATTCCAGAGGCTTTGGGGTTATTTAGTCCTGCGGCTGTAGTGTGTGTGGCTGGTCAGTGCTAGATGGAGTGGTGTAGCCTGGGGCCAGTCGAGGCAGCCCAGAGAAGGGGGTTTGAGGACAGCCCCAACAGGCTCCTTGGACAGTCCGCTTGTTGAGAGCAAGGGCTCTGTCTCCAGCTTTGTGTATGTATGGCGCCTGGCAGCTGGTAGGCCCTCAGAAAGGATTTGTTGAAGGGGGAAGCAGGAGGTAAGGTGAAGAGTGGAAGGAGGAGAGGTGTGAGGGAAGGAAGCGGGGTGGGGGGGTGGGGAGGTGGGGAGAAAGAATGCAGGACCAGAACAGGCATGTGGGAGGTGGAGGCATGTCAGAGGTACACTGCAGAGAAGGTGGGTGACATCTGGGGACAGCGATGCGGAGCACAGAGTTCTGGACAGGCTGGTGAGGCGAGGGGGAGGAGAGGTGGTGAGTCTGTTCTCTGGCCTTGGAAACTTTGCAGGGGGAGGGGTCCGGGGAGGGGTGGACAGAGGGTTCCAGGCAGGGGCTAGTGTGGAGACTGCTGATGTGGCAAGACCCCAGCAGGATGTGGCCCTCCCGCCTGTAGGTGAGAGCAGGGGCTGGGCTGGGCTGGGTGCCACGCCAGCCTGTGAAATCCTGCTCAGCCCAGTGGCTGTGCTGTGTGGTCAGGCCCCTGGGAAGCCACCGTGAGGGGTGGAGCTTTCTCGGGTTAGGCCTCCAGGTGGCTAGTGTGTCCTCACTCCCTCCCCTTTCGCAGGCTCCACCATCCTGGCAGAGCGAGGTGTCCCATCACTCCCCTGCTCCCCTGCCTCCACGCCAACCTCCCCCAGCGCACTGGGCAGCCGCCTCTCTGACCCCTTGCTCAGCACATGCAGCTCTGGACCGCTGGGGAGCTCTGCTGGCGGTAAGTGTGCCGGTACCTTGGCCTCCACGGTGACTGTGTGAGACTGAGGCGAGGACGCAGCCTCTGTGTTAGGGCCGGGCTCAGTGAACCCTTGTTGGGTGGGGATTTCTGGGGTGTATCCCATCCTGTCCCCTAGCTGGGCAGTGCCAAGGGGCAGCTCGGGAAGGACTTGCCTTAAAAGATTTGGGGCCTTCTTCCTTCCCCCATCCCTCCTTCCTTCTTTCACTGCCTCGTTGCCACCAAGGCCCCTGGTCTGGGGACTAGGTGGGTCAGAAGTGGGGCTGCCCAGAGCTCAGCCTCTTCTGTGCCTGGGAAGCTGGGTCATCAGGGTAGACAGGCAGGTTCTGATAAATGGAGGGGGCACAAGAGGGCTGGGGTCTCTTCCCATGGACCCAGCACTGGGCTGGGCTGTGTCTTCTCCTGACAGTGCCCCCTTGTCCCCAGGGACGGCCCCCAACTCACCAGTGAGCCTGCCCGAGTCGCCAGTGACCCCAGGCCTGGGCCAGTGGAGCGATGAATGCACCATTTGCTATGAACATGCGGTGGACACGGTCATCTACACGTGTGGTCACATGTGCCTCTGCTACGCCTGTGGCCTGCGCCTCAAGAAGGCCCTGCACGCCTGCTGCCCCATCTGCCGCCGCCCCATCAAGGACATCATCAAGACCTACCGCAGCTCCTAGCCTACTGCGGTGGCCCACCCCACACGCCCATCTCCTGACTTCAGGCCAGCAGGGCCCTTTCTCTTCCTCATTTTGGAAACTTTTTCCTTCTCCATTAAATATGGGAAACTGAGGCCCCTGAAGGTCTTGGAGGAATATGGGTGTCAGGCAGGGAGGTGGGGGGCAGAGGGGAAGGGAGGAGGCTGCACTTTCCCTCTCTCTCCCTTCTCTGCACCCAGCTCTTCCTCGCATGCTGAGGGGCTAAACTGGGGTCTCAGCCTGTTCTAATGCTTCCCCATCTGGGGCAGATTTCTAGAAGGCACCTGTGTGAGAATTGGAAAACATGTACCTTTGTTGGGGCAGACACAGCTCTGAGCCAGGTCACGCAGCTTGGCTAGTGGAGTGTGGACTGGGATTTAGCCCTTGAGCAGTGCACAACCTGCTCAACTGCAGCCCTGCCTTGGGCAGACAGCTTCTGAACTGCTGTCTCCCTCTCTGACCTCTGCCCACCTTCTCTTTCCTTTCTTCCCTGCCCACTGGGCCTGGCAGCTGTGGGTGAGAAGGCCGGCGGATCCTTCCAACCAGCAGGCTGCAGCCTCCACGCCATGTCTCTCTCCCACCCACCCTGATGGGTGGATGGATGGCTGCAGAGGGCTCCAGGTTCTGGGTCCCTGGCCCCAGCTCTGGCTGAGATGAGGAAGACCCCTTCCTGGCCATAGCCTTCCTGCCCCAGTCATCTCACTGGACGCCGTTGCCTGGAGGTAGCCCTTGGGTGTGGGCTGCATTCTGTCAGAGTCTCTAAGAACAGGTGTGCAGCTGGCATCTCTGACCTGTCCTCCCACAGCTCAGCACGGGCCTGGGCCTGGGCTCATGCTCAGAGGCTGCGGAGTGCCCTGGAGGGGCCAGGGCCCTGGGTTGGAAGGGGAGGAGAGGAAGCCATCGTCCCGTTATCCTGGGTTGGGTGAGTAGCTTCCCTGGGCTGAGACCAGCCTTTTCCTTTATTTATTTATTTATTTGGTTTGTGGGTGTGAGGAGTTTTGTTTGTGGGTGAGTTATATTCCCTGGGCCCCTAGAGCTGCTGTCCAGGTGTGTGGGGTGCCTGGCTAGAGGGGACAGTGGAGGTGGTCAGCAGTGTCCTTCCCGGACTCCAGCCACAGCTCACAGCCACCCTGCTAACTACAGATGGGAACTCAATAAAAAAGGGTCAAATTAGGAGGCCCTCTTGGCATATTGGATCCATTTCACAGAGAGGCAGACTGAGCCCCTTAGTGCCCTGAGGCTGGTGGATCACCCAGCGCCGCAAAGTGCCCTTCCTGCCTGGGCCAGGTCATCATGGTTGGCTCAGGAACATCAGGTGGCCCACAGAGGCATGAAGAGTTCCAGGCAGGCTGGGCGAGGGCCAGAAAATGGGACTCGGGGACCGTGTCACGGTGTCAGGGAGCCTGCTCCTAGGGGAGGCTCTGATGTGTGGGCACGCTGGGAAGGAAGGGCAGGGCTGGCACTCAGCACCTCTGGGTTCAGGGGAGGGAGCGCCCCCACCTATTCTTAGGTTACAGTCATCTCAGCCTGCCCGGTCCTGGGTACCCCCAGTCCCCTGCCCCGTCAGATGGCTTTTGTTTTTTGCGACTTTGAGAGACTGCTTCTCCCCGTGACAGGCAGGGCTTAGTTTAGGGTTTTAGTCCTGGCCACTGACCAGTTGTGTGGCTCTGGCTGGGTCACAGCCCCTCTGAACCTCAGCCCCACCTCTGTCCCCCACCTCTTGGGGGAGGGGAGCAGACTTTCTGTGTGACTCTTGGGAGTTCTTTGGTGAGGGGCTGTCATGGGGTGGTGTGGACTCGGGCTCGGCCTTTGCGTTGGCCTCGCAGTGGACGTTAAGGGAAGTCACCATTCCCCTGTGGGTCTCTGCTCCCAGGCATTGACCCTGGGAGACCCCTTCTGGGAACGAGGTGGGCTGGCTAGTGGCTCCACCCAGTCAGGGTCCCATCCCCGAGCAAAGAAAGGTCTCAACCGCAGGGGCCTGAGGGTGGGGAGAGAAGCCACCATCCCATTGTGCGTCAGTGCAGGGCTCACTGCTCCTCCTTTGTGAACTCGGGTCGCTGTGATTGTGAATAAAGGTGATTTCGTACCAGCCAGAGGGCTGTGCTGTGCGTGTGGCGGACTGGGAGGGAGGGCAGTGTGTGCGTACACGTTGCGGGGGTGATCAGGTGTCCTGGACACAGAGGGGCCATCGAAAGGTGTGGCCCAGCCTGTGGGGACAGTGGCTGGCCTCCGAGGCCTGGCGGTTAGCTGGGACAATTAGGGAACACTCCCTGGAGTGGGATTGGAGCATAACCTGGAAATCAGCAGGGCCCGGAATGCCAGGTGGGCCTTGTTAATAGCCCTTCTGGTGGCCTGGGGTCCCTTGGCCTACGAGGAACACAGTGTGGGGGGACAGGAGCCCTGGGCGTCCAGGCGGGTGCTCTGCTTCCTCACGAGGCTGATCTGAACCAGACCCTCGTGGGGTGGGCAGCGCCACCTAGGGGCCATCAGGGGGATGGCAGGCACTGCCTGGGAACAGGGCCTTCCCATCCCACTTCCCTGTCACAGACACCACCCCTGGCTGGAGTTCAGCTGTGTTCCCACTGTGGGCACAGAGGTGCATATGCCACATGGGTGTTGTAGCTGGGGAGAATGGGGGGGGCCACAGAGATCTTTAGAGACACTGTCAGATGTGCTGAGCACATCCGGGGGGCTGGAAAAGCTAGGGTGGGCAGAAGTAGCCAGACTGGCCCCAAAGTCTAAGCACAGCATTGTGGCTGTCCTCATTTGGCAAGGCCAGGTCTCAGAGGCACATGGGACGCCTGCCCAACCACGCCTGTCCTGGGAGGGTGCTCTGGCTACCCAGCCTCTGCCTGGCCTTGAACAGCCCCGGGCTGTCCCCAGCAGAGCCACCCTGAGTCCAGTCAAGGTAGGTGAGAGTCAGGGGGCCAAGCTGAGGGGCTAGCCAGGCATGAAGGTGGGCAGAATCTGGAGGACTTGAGCATGGTCCTCACCAACAACAGTGGGGACTTACCCACCACCCCCAGCCTCCGGGGGCCTTCTGGAGGGCGCTGGGATCCCCAGTCCACGCTGCTTTTGGGATAATGGGCCTTCTGCTATTCAACTGGATGGGTTTTCCGGTGACAGGGAGAAGTAAGAGGTAAGTCTGTTCAGTTAAAAAGGCCAAAAACTTTATTTAGTTTTCAGGGAAATACAAGATGCATGTAAACATAAACAAAATACAAAACAAAAAAACCCAAATCTTACAGTCTAGAAGCATGCCAAGACAGAACATTTTCTGCAGACCATAGAGTCCCGTCAAAGTGATAAAGGACACCTGGGAAGTGGCAAGCCAAGGGGCTGGTCCCCTTCCCCAGGGACACTGCATTTGTGTGATGAGATTAAAAAAAAAACAAAACTCTACTATTAAAAATATTAGAAACATGGAGATAGTTTAGCACCACCACTGATCCTGGAAGTATTTTAGCACTCAAATTGCACTGAACTTAATGTCTTTTTCTCCAGTTTCTCTGCTGAGAGGCCAAGAGGGAAAAGCTGGAGGAAGGGCTCCTCCTGGCCCCACAGCCCCCTAAGAGCTTGGAGGGACTGAGCGGACACATGAGGAATCCCCCAAAGTTCTGGAGCCCCAGAGGCGTCCACCAGTCCCACCCAACCATGCAGTGCACATGTTTACCCTCAGGGACTGCCACTCACATCTGCTTTGCCCAGGAGTCACTTTCCTGCAGACCTCTTGGACACTGGCAGGGAAACCCATTTCCCATCCTGTGTCCCGGATTTAAAGAAAACTTGTTGCAGAGAGCAAGCTGTAAATTCAAGAATGGTGGCTGTTTACCCTTCTTTCTCTGAAATAAACTCTAACGGGTAGTGTGCCTTGGTTCTGCTGAAAAATGGAAGGGTATATCCATGGACATTCATCTTACCTGGTGTAATCCATACCAGGGTGGTTGACTCAGCAAACTGAACCACCACAGGTATCACTAGAGTCGCTGAGAATAACTGGTGTCAACAGAAGGACAAATGAATTTGTCTTCCTCCCAGATACACCTGGTGGAGCCTGGACCCTGAGGTTCCAGTCTGGGGCTAATGGGTCCTTACTGCACGACCCATATAACTTGAGAAGCCAGCTCTGGATTGGACAAAGGGAAGTGGGCAGAATCAGCTGGGAACCTGGAGATGGGTGGATGCATTCTGGAAACAGGGCCTCCAAGCTCAAAGATTGGTTTGTTGCTGGCAACTTCCTGCCTACTGCATAAATCAGTGACCAACCATTGAGACCTGCTGGGCTTCTAGCTTGTGGCCCAATGAGTGGCAGTTTTTTTAGCCAGCTTCTATGGTCAAATTTGGAGGATTTTCCAACCTGCTCTGGCTGGACCCTTGGGTGTTGAATTACTAAATTCCCTTCCTGCCTGCTCTCTTCTCCCTAAAATACTCAGAATCGACTTCTTCCTTCCTTCTAATCAACAGAGACAAAACTCCAAAACCTCTTTCAGCCTTCTGCTTTTCTGCCTAGAAGATATCCTCTTCCGGAAGCCTCCTTCCCAGTGAAGGGACAGTAGGCCCCAGCCACCCCAAACATGCACACACTCATCACTCATCTTGCCGACATGCCTCTCACTTGCCTTCAACGTGCTCGATCCATCCTTTCACTCTAGAACAATTCTTCTCTCTCACCTCTTGAGGCCCAGCCGATTGGCAAGGATGGAACTGGGAACAAGGCAGGGACCTTCAATGCAGGGGACCCCGATTCTCTAAGGCCACAAAGTTCGAGGACTGGGATGGGAGAGGGTGCTGATTGTCAAGGCCAAGTGCAAACTTGAGATCTAAAAACATGGGATTGGGGAGTGGGGATCACATGCGAATCCCATCCATCTAGGCCGGCTGGGACCAAGGCCTTGGAAGGTAGAGCCCTCCACCCAGTCTATAAGCACCAGTGCGCCCACCTTGTGGCTTGGGGACCTAGGTGTGCAGGACAAAGCAGGAGGGAAGTTAAATCAGAGTGGCTGTTTTTGCCCAAAGCTGTAGGTCACTGACCCTGTCCTCTAACTGGCTCTGGTCATAGAGCTCAGGAACCACAAAGACATGAGACTGCTCCAAATAGGGGTGAGGATTTATCCAAAAAGCTCAGTGAGGCCCAGGGGAGCCCCCCAACCATTCCCAGAAGTGTTCAGTGAGGCCCCGCAGTCGGGACTAGAGGTGTTGATGTGTACACACGCGCAGGCCTCGCTGGGCACACCTTGGGCAAGTTCTCACCCCAGCCAGCCTGCTCCACCCCCAGGGACAAGAACCAAGGGGCCAGCAGCTCTCTTACTGCATGGGGATTCTCATACCAGTGACACGGATAAGGGTTGGCAGTCAGCCTGCTAGATGACACATCTGCAGGTGGGTGACCTCACTGGTCCACCTCAGCGTTTCCACACCCAATGGCATCTCTTTTCCACCTCTTCATTTTGGAGCCTGGGACGATGGCCTAGGCTGCTTCTGCTAGATCTGTTAATGCCAGTGTGAAGTTTCCAACTAAATACTTAATAAAATAATAACAACAAAAAAAGACACATTGCACTCTCCAGCCAGAATTACGTGTGTGTGAATAACACACACACTTGCTGCCAGAAGCTGCGAGTCCCTTGGGACCTGCCCAATGCCAAGGACTTGTTCAATGGAGACAGCTTGCCCGGTACTTTTTTCTCTAACCCCATGTTACTTAGTTCAAGTGGGAAATTACTGACACTCCTGCATGCACACGCACGCACGCACACACACACACACACAAAACATACAGCCCTCAAAAAAGTGAGGGAATCTTAATTCTTTAGTGATGTGGATGGTTCTCTTTCCAGAGAACTCTGCATCAAGATTCTCAAAGATCGACTATATAGATGTCTACACTCTGAGGGAGAGACCCGCACAGGGGCACAGTCTCACCATGGGCAGAGAGATCCGTTTCTGTACAGAAATTCACCAAATAAGGGGTTGGAGCAGCAAGCGTACAGTACTGGAGGTGGGGGGACAAGCCAGCAGGGACGTCCCTCTCACCCTGTGGGGCAGAGCTCCAAGGGCGTGGACCCAGAAGAGACTTCCCACCCTGCTGCTTTCTCTACCAGCGCCGAGGGAGGAGGAGGCTGGCTCGGTACCTGTCGTGGGATGTTCTGTCTGCACAGACCCAAGCAGACCCTCAGACTCCCCTCTGAGAACACCTGCGTGCTGTCTGGTCGTGCAGCAGGGGCAGGGCTCACTCCCTGGGCTGAAGTCATTGAGATGAACAGGTGGCCCAGGCTCAGCCCCAGGCCCGCTGCAGGCTTGTGGAAACTGGTGTCTCACTGGGGTCTGTAGGGCTCATGGCACCAACACCCCACAAAAGGATTTGGTTATCTCTAGGGTTCCTGCCCATAAACTGAACTGAGGTTACATAGTTTTAGAAAGATTCAAACATACATCAAAAGGATCATGACCCAAACATCAGGAGACTGGGGTGAGACAGGGCTGCTGGGAGTCATTTTTAGGTCAGGTCTCTGAGCAGCTGGCTGCAAAACAATGGAAATGAAAACAAGGAACGGTTCCTGATGTCCTCACTCTGCTTCAGGGACTGGGGCCCCAGGAGGTCAAGAGGCCCATGTCGCTTTCCTGAAACCCTTTCTTCTGGGCGGACAACACCCACCAGAAAAGGGGCTGCCCTCTAGGGAGAGGGGAAGGAGGTGACATGATTAGATTCCACCAACCCACCCATCATTCTACAGTTAGGGTCCCTCCAGCAGCCCCTCCCTGCCCCCCCCCCCCACCTACAGCAGGGCCACTGGCTCTCCCTCCACGGTGCCCAGTGAGCCCGGCCTCGTCTTGGTAATATTGCACTTTTCCTGTCTCTCGGATTGTTTCCATTTTCAATTGAGAATGCAAAGTATTCGGAGTGGGTAGGGAAAGTGAGTAACCTTAAAGAAATAATATATTAGTTAAATACAAAAACAGGAAAAATCGGGGTTATTTTATCCTTTTTTCCCCTTAAAAACAAAACAAACTACCAAACCAACTTCTAAACTTAAATAGTTCTACGCCTACTGCAAATACTAGTAATATGAAAATGCTTGACTGAAATTCCCTTGTCTCTTTTCCTTAGATGATAAAAGTAGTAACATGCCTTGCTGAGGAAAGCAATGGATACAAATGCCAGTAAAATATGCTGCTCTAACATCTGAAAGTGATTAAAATGATTCTATATAATGCCTTCGTCAAGATGGAAAACCGAAGAGGAAGAAAGAGAAACCTTCGGGGCCAGGCTAGGGGTGGACGAGGCTGAGGCCTGGCAAGACAGCCCGGCCACAGCCACGGGGCACGGGGGAACCCCCAGGGCACACCTGCCGCTCAGGGTTGCCCCCTTGCAGCTCTCTTCCTTGGCCCCCAAGGTCCCATGGCACGGGGAGCCAGGCAACACAGCCAGCCGCTGTTATGAAGAGGGACGAGATGGGAGAAAGATGGAGACATTTTTTTCCCCCTTGGAATAAAAGTAAAAGGTCTTTAAGCTGAAAGAAAAACAAAGCACCAAATGATGCATCTTCGGGCATTATATAAACCTCAATAATGACCTCAGAAGGGCTCATTATGATTAAAGTTGCAGTATACAGCAATACAATGTCATTTCACATTTTCAATCACAACTAATGGAAAACTAGGTTTGGACACTGCTGAGATTTCATTTTTCTTTTTCCTTTTTTAGTCCGATCTGGTTTTCCTCCAGATGGGTCAGAGCCACAGGCCCCCTCCCTCCTCTGCCTGCTGCCAGCAGTACCCTCCTCCAACATCACAAAGCAGCTCAGTAGCTCTAGGGAAAGGCCCTCTTGCCCTGGGGAGGGCTAGAGTCCAGGGGCACAAGGCCTGGCATCCCCTGACCATGTCTGAGAAGGACTGGCATGCACCCTTCTTGCTTCAAGTATTAATATTCTCTTTGGACTTGCAGGATTTGTGCTGTGCTGTGAGTTGGGGGGTGATAGCGAGGGGACGAGGTGTGAAGACTGGGACATGGCAATCCTGTTCACTGCCCAAACATACATGCTGTCACCAGGTGGCAGCATTCCCCATTTTTCCTGGGTGCCTGAACAACTCCCAGCCATCCTTGGGGCTGGATGTCTCAATGTAAACATGATGACCACACAATAAACTGTAATGGGGGTTGGAGGAGCACAGGATTAATGAAGTGGGGAGATCTGCCATTAACTAGCTCTGTGATTTTGGAGAAGTCATTTCCTGTCCTTGGGCTACAGTAGCAGGAAGGGATGGGATGGAGCTACCTCTCAGGTCTCTTCCAGTCCTGCCTTTTGATGATTCTATCACTTAGAGCACTGAGGATCAGGGAGAGGGGGTCCTTGGGGGGCCGGGGAGCGTGGGTGGCAGTACAGACAGTGGGGAGGGGCAGGAAGGGCAGGCTCCGGAGAGCACGGTGGTCCGGCCCGACTGAGATGCTCTGTGCTTGGCAGACATGCTCTGCACGCCCCCCTGGCCTGGCCGGCGCACGATTGACTGAACTGGCTCAGTGCAGACATCTGAGGAGTGAGGCCGTGGGGCCCTCCCTCTGGAAGACAGCGACGTGGAAGGTCCTTTAACCTGACAGTCACTCTACTTTTAAATTTTATTTTAAATAATCATAAATTACTTTTTTCTCTTAATAAATATGTGCTGTTTAAAAATGAGAAAAGTATATACTGCATCTTTAAGTAATGCACTTTGCTCTCTGGGATTTTTCCCATTCCATCTCATTTAAAGTGCATTAATTAAAAAGTAATGAACCACTTCTTTATCATTATTGTTCAAATAAGTACAAATAATATTAATATGAAGACACTAACCCACTACCATTAGTACTGCAGTCTAGCAGATTAACTCAACATTCTGCTCTATTTAATACTGCCCAGCAGAAGAAAATAACTAATTTCAGTTTTAAACTCACCAACAAAACAAAAGGAAACAGAACAGTCTCACCACGGCCCTTCCAACGAACACACGTGGTTTGCTACAGCTGCATCAGTGTGTGGCGGGGCGAGGGCTGGGGGCGCCCAGGCACGGCCTTGAGTGCGGGGGTCTTGACCCACCGAGACGCTAGGTCCCGCGCCGCCTGCCTGGGTGGGAGCAGGGGGTGGGAGGCCTTTCCTTCCCTGTGGAAAACACCAACCCTTGGTCCAGGATCCTGGCAGCTGAATCGGCGGCCGTGAAACCTGATCCGTCCAAAATCAAAGGCACGTGTGGAAATCCACTCCCAGCAAAGGGGAGTCCTTGGGAAGCCGCTCGGCTTCTGGAGGGTCCCCTTTGAAATGTCAGCAATTGCAAAACACAACCCAAAGGTGACAGAGGACCTACAGGGAACTTTATTCTCTCGCTTCTCTCTTCACTGGGGCCCTGCCCCTTGGGAAGACCAGGGTGGCTCCCGGCGTGAGGATCCTCCATCTTCTTGGGCACCTGTGGTGTCGCCAGCGGGCCAAAGGGGGCAGCTGGTGGTGTTGGCTCCAGTCTGGCCCCAGGGGGCCCAGCTGGGGTCCCCTCAGCCCAGGGTGAGGCAACGGCCGCTGCTCCACAGTTCACACGTAAGGCTTGCGGCCGGCCCCGCCGGGAGAACGCATGCAGGATGGCGGTCACCCAGCAGCCCTGGAGCTGCCCCCTCTCCCCGAGTCTGGCTCCTGAATGACATCCTCCTCTTGCCTGGGGAGGGTTTTTGTGCTCCCCCCACTGAGGTTGGGCAGGAACCAGAAGAACAGTTTCTCTGCTTCGCCATGTCTGTGACCTGGGGCTCAGGCAGCCCCAGATCCTTCTGGCAAGTGCCGTACTTGGGCACTGTCCACACAGTGGAAACCAAACGCAACTACTTTGGCCTGTGGAGGGGGTAGAATGTGAAACAAAAACAAAAGCCAAATAGCCCTCCCGATAGAGCACAACAGACAAGCCCGTCCACTACCCTGCCCGTTCCCATGCGAGGCTGGACATCCTTGGGCCTCCAAACCACCCCAAAAATAAGACCAAAACCCAAACCCTGACATATAACCCCCAAATCAATAAACTTCTCCCAAAACATGCAAAGAAAATGCCCACCCAGAATATCCACAAGAGTCTGTGCAGATT
>CAUYRT010102777.1:0-27689 GCA_963574885.1 Lepilemur ruficaudatus | reverse complement strand
TAAGAGTTTTTTTGATAACATATTAAATACTTCACTTTTTTATATAATCAGGTCAATGTTCTTAATTTTTATTCCAAAGACCTTAATTCTAGATCTTGTTCTATCACTTATTGCTTGCATGCCTCTCTTGATCTCGGTTTTCTTATCTTTAAATTGAAAAAGTTGGACTTGACAATCCATTATTTCCATGTTGGATTAGAGGACCAACAGTGCTCTGATTTAAAATGCGCTCCATAAATATTTCTCTTAATAATATTGTCAATCACACAGCATGATATCCAACAGATCAGAAAAGGTATATGGAGTTTTTAAAGTTCTAATATATGTCACACCTTAATTGTTTAAATACACATTCAAATAATGCAATAAAATATTTAAATAGTAAAAAAAATGTGCACAAATTTTTATATGCATTATAACAAAATAGCAAAACAATCAGTGATTTAGTGGTAAGCAAAGCTTGATTAAAATTATTTTCTAATTCTATCAAATATAACTTACAAATATCTGCCACTTATAAAAATACTGGAATATATATGATCCAAGTTACGGCGAATGAATCACTCCTTCCCTGATTTTTTTTAATCGTATAGGTTGTAGCAATAAACATTGTCCCCGTAGAAGTTTCTTACAATCTTTTTTCCCAAAAGTGGTCAGCGCTCTTGAAATTCACTTGTGCATTAGTTTGCTGGGACTGCTATAACAAAATGTCACACCTCAGGTGGCTTAAACAACAGAAATTTGTTTCTCACAGTTCTAGAGGTTAGAAGTCCAAGATCAAGGTGCTGGCAGCTTTAGTCTATCTGAGCCCTTTCTCATTGACTTTAGATGCAACCTTATTACGGTATTCTTACCTGATCTTTCCTACCTGTGCTCACATTTTTGATGTCTTTTTGTGTGCCCCAACACCCTCTTCTTATAAGGGCCCCAGATTGGACTAGGGCCCAGCCTAGGCCTCATTTGTTCATTTAATCACTTTTTTAAAGGCTTCCAAATATAGTAACATTGAGAGGTACTGGGAGTTAAGGCTTGAATATACAAATTTTAGGGAGATTTTAGAGAGAGTTAGGGAGATTCAGCGATAACAACTGGAGAAGGTTTGGAGGGGACCTCAGCATTCAGTGGGCAAATATTCAGTTAGTTGCCCAGTTTCCAGAATGTGTCTCCACCCTTCGTTCTGTCTGGGTTTCCAGGAGCAGATGTTCTCTTCACATTGTCCTGTAGGTAAACTTCAAGTTTCTGCTGGTGTGAGCTTCTCTGCCCATTGTGGGGAGGATCTGGAGATTTCTTCTTAGTTGCATTGTAATTTATTCTTAAATAATCATTTGATCAATCCTCCTCTTTTTAGTTCCAGTTTTATTTTCATCATCAAAGTTACAAATGCTTATCAACTTTTGTGTGTTTGGGTTGTTATACAATGGTATATAATAGATTACATTTTGGCTTTTTCCCCTACTGGCTTAGAGATTATGTTTCGTAAGTATGTTGAGTCAAGAAATTTTGGCCATCTACTTTTTAGCTTCTGAAATTTTGTGACTCTCGTATCCTCTTCCATTCTCTTTGTCTTTGATTATTTATTTGTTTTGCAAAAATTCTTCCTTTCTCTGACATTGGAGGAGAGTTTCTAGAGGGAATAAACGTTTATGTTAAAACTACCATCTTTAGTCAGAATTTACAAAATATTTAAGTGAGAGTATTCCAGTCAAGTGGATGTTATTCATAAAATTTAGATGCATTATAAAATATATATTTGCAATTTTATAACTGCATTTGTTATTAAATGCACATTGTAAAATTTACTGCCCAATTAAATCAGCTTAGTTTTTCCACTGTTTTCTGTAGGGTTTTTTTTATTATAATTTTTGCTTAAATTCTGCAGTTGTTAAAATTCAGTCTTAACTGAGGAAGTTAGAAGGAAGGCATAAATTCAACCACCAAGGAATTGGTTGCCATCAGTTCAACTTCATTTAATTTTACTTTATATCTTCCCCTTTTTATATTACTAATAAACAAAACTGCTAGCAGAAAAAATCTTTTTAAAAAATATTAAATTAATAATTTTGTATTTAAAAACAATATCTGATAAATGTTTACTGAGAATATTAATGAAGGAGATAAAACATTTTTTATATTTCTTAATACTTGTTTATGCTACCAAAATTATTTTTACAGTTGAGAAAGTCAAAGTTCAAAACAAATTTGGTAGTCACCTGAAGGAGTAGCTGGTCTGTACTGTCTACAGTTAGATTACGTAGTGTGTTTGGTCCAATAGGGAAGAAATACGGGTGATTTGGCGATCTAAAGCCAGAGTTTCCTTAGATTTTTCCTAAAGTGTTTCCTGAGATTATTTTCATAAATGAATATTTGAGGGTGCTTCCAGCTCAGGAATAACAGCAAAGCAAAACATTTAAATCAACAAACTGCATAGATTGTACCATTGATTTTCAGAGCATAATTTAATCTTAGCTAAAAGCTGCCTTCTTTACAAGATGCATAATTCAATTTTGAAATTTTACATGCTCATCCTGAAAACCACCAATTACAAAACCAGAAAAATTATGTGCTTCAATAGAATAAGTCAAACTCTTTCAAAACTTCTCTGGCAACATAATTCAAAAAGAGATGATTCATTTTGGAGAAAAAAAATTGAAATTATTTTTGTTATTCTTGAATAATTAAATAATATGATATAATAAATGTAATATATTTAAGATATAACATAATTAAGCAATTATAGGTATATCTACATACCATAGTACGTACATTTTATATATATTTATGTATATATATATATAAAAACAGAAAGTGACAGAGATACAGAGACAGAGTGAGAAATGATGAATAAAAATTTTATCTTGCTGTAGGTCATGAATCCAGGAAAAGGGGGGAAAGTAGATAAGAAAGTAGTGGCAATATAGGTATTATCTTAAGTTATTAGCAAAGCAAGTATTTTGGAAAAGCCCTGCTGTGAAAACACTTTCTGGAAACAACTTGCTATTATTGACATAGACGTATTAATGGATGAAAGCCAAGAAATTATTGTGATCTTGTTTGGAAAATCACATTGAATATTGCATATTGTATTCAAGAAAAGAAGTAACTATTTTTCCTTCTGGAACTCTGAAAATGTACTCTTCTAATACCAAGTCAAGAGTCATGATTCAAAGCTCTAGTTTAAGAAATAAGCTGCTGATATTTTCTAACGTAATAAATAAGATGAAAGAACTTTGATACATCTGCTCCTCTTTTTCTTTTTCCACCAAAAATATGGCTGCAGGGTTTTTAAAAAAGATTTTCCACATATAGTTGACAGTGTTTATACATATTGGAACAATTTTGGTCACTTTTTTTTTCCATCCAGATTGATTCAAGGAAATGGGTATTAGAATAAAAAAAAAAAGTCATGCTCACATTTAGATGAATATTTATTGAACACAGGTCAAAAGTTTTTCTAAAGACAAGGACAATTTTGGCTCCAGCAGTGACTTCTGAAAAGCATCCAGGAAAATGTTCAGAAACAAATAATGGGTGTATTATAAAATTCCCAAAGATGGCCTAGTACGTGATATGTTACATAACTATATATTTACACACCAACACTCCTGTGGTTGTATGAATGACAGAATATTGAGGGGGTTGAGAATCTGGGCACGTGGTAAGGTAGAAATTTCTATCACAAGAGTAATTTCCTGTGCAAGATATTTAAATTTACATACAATTAGGCCATTTGATGAGCTTTTCAAAACCTTTTCTAGTTCCAAAATGACATGTTTATTTAGACAGATAGCATGTGCATTTTGATATAAACAAATCATATTTGTAGAAAATATACATAATTTGAAAACAGGTAACCAGCACGAGCTATTTGTGAGTGGACAAGTTTTCAAATCTCGTTTAGTCAGCACATTCTTCCATGTTTCATCTCCTTGTGAACAGATGAAAGCTCAAAACAGATAAAACTATTGGCAAGTGTCCCATAGTTGTCATGATTTCTTTTCCAAACCACTCATTGTTAGTACCTCCCTCGTTAAAATGTATACACATGCTAAATTTTTAAAAAAAAGACTCAATCTCATTGTACTCACAACCTATTAGTCAACTGTCTTCATTGAATGTATTCATGCCTGGCTGCATATTTGGAAAACTTGGAAAATGAGTCACTGAGCTAATTTCTTACCTCTGGTAGTCCTGAATTCCACACTGCCAAGGAGGGCAGAGGAAAGAGGAAACATACACTTCAGTAGGAGAAAGTAAGCAGATTTAAGTTGAATTTCAAAGAAATATAACAGCATCATAATGACTATCAGAGGATGGATAGCAAAAATATATATATGTGACTATTTTTAATACTGTGCGAATATTGAAAAAGAACTCAAAGGTAATGTTTATACCTGAATCATTGGTACTGCTCATAGTTATTATAAAATGTTTCAAGATTGGTTTTTTCTTTGATTCTATCCATTTCTCATGCTTGAAAAGTGGTTGATATGGCATAGTATAGATGAGAATCGTGAGATTTAAAACTAAAATTAAAATCTGAGTGATTTTTTTAAACACAGAGTCTACAGAGCACAGCTGTGTATCAAAGGCCATTAAAAAGGCAAGTGGATAATTATACCCAGGAACAGAAGAAGTTACACTGAGAAGGGAAGAAAAAAGACTGAGAAACTACTAAAACTTCCTTTCAAAGTTGCAAAATTAGTATAAAATTTTAGAAAGGATTTGTGGAGCTTTTTGTTTGCTTTTGCACATGAGGGGAAGAAAAATGGTAAGCTACAAGGAAACAAGTTCATCGAGAGGAGGGAGGGGTTAAAGCTCTGTGTTCTCCCTGCATCTCTGTGCTCCTGGCTCTACAGCAATAAATGGACAATGGTTTTCAAAGCTGGAACTCTCTTAGTTGTGTTTTCTGCCTGACCCGGGTAGAGTAGCTGGGCCTACCCGGGCACAATAAGATTGTGAGTGGGAAGTACTTTGAGTTCTTTAGAGAGATATGTTTTATAAATACTATTATTATTAAAGCTATTATTAAAGCTGAAGCCCTGGTTTTAGCTGATGTGCTTCTGCAGGCAGTGGGTGGGCAGCAGCCTAGTTCACCGCCCTACCGAGGTACTTAGCATCCTCTGCCTTTCTCCACGCTCTGAATCTCAGTTCTATTGTTTTCTGTCTCTTCGCTTTCTCGAAGAGCTTACCCTCCCTGCTTCTCTCAGAAGGTCAATTCTCAGAGAAGGAGATAATCAGGCAGAAAAGTCTCAGAAGAACAAATCAAAGTAGCAATTTTAGTAAAAATAGCTGGATTTAGCCCATGATAAAATAGCTTTTTACAGAATTTTCCTTGCACGCACATTCATCACTGTACATCTCTCCCACACGCTGTATTTGTCCAAAGGTGTCAGCTGGCGAGAGGTTTCCATCTTCCTCAGGCATTCTTACAATTCCTCCAGCTGCCTCTTAAGATGAGCACTTATCAGTTGCGTCCTGTCTCACTGTATTCACACACAATTTGGCACATGTGTGACTTCCACATCCCCAAGGCAACCCATTTTATAAAAACGTTTTAGAATTCTTTTCTTTCTCCCTTTTAAGAAAAGCATTTGGAATTACATTTTCTGGTGTCCAAAATTTAATGTCCTCCCACGCATATTTTAATTGTAGCTTGCACCTAGGAACGCTCAGAATAATAATTGAAGCATATATAGATATAGGAAAGATATGCCAATCCTATTGTGAGAAATCCCCCACAAAAGATTCAAAATCGATATGGAGCTCTGCCATGTTTATCACACTGCAGTTTGTAGAATTAGATATTTTCTAAATTTCAGAGACTTTGAGATGATTCTTTCAAATGGCACCCAGAAATACATGAAATTAGTCTTTTTTTCATGTGAGTCAACCACATGGCACAATAGTTCTCAGATTAGCATTTACATAATGAATGCCTAGGTCACTGAGAACAGGATTTTTAGGTCATCTGCCCCAACCTTCTCAGTTCTCAGATGAAGAAAATGATCACCAAAAAGGTGAAGTCCCTTCTAAATTACATAATTTGTAACAGGGTGAGGGCCAAAATCAGGTTGTCTGATTCAGTGAATTTTCTGTTAGGTATGCCTTTAATTACTATGTTCTATTATTTATACTGCTTTTCAGAAGCAGGAGAAAAATTGCTGAATGAAAATGCAAACTTTAATAATAAAATCAAACAACTAATATTAATAGTTGTCTTAAAGATTTGGAAACTCTGCATTTCCTATTTCATTTTAGATTAATATATTTTATGAGAAAACATATAATAAGACTAGATGAAATCTTGTAATACAAAAAAGAAAAAATAGAAAAATATATGAAAATAAAAATCACTTCTCAGGGCCAATCCATGTATATGTACATATGTACAAACACATAAATAAGATTGAATTGATACTGGAAAAATAATTTCATGTATTTATTCTTTCCTTTAGCTTTGTTTATGAACATTTTCCCATGGCTTTAGACAGTTTAAACACATTTTTAATAATATAAAACATTATGCCCCATTTGCCCAAAATTTTAAATCGTCTCCCATTCAAGGTATATCCTATTTTATATTTTTTTATCTGTTTCCAGAAGGGAGAAAACACTTGCTATAGAATAATACACCAAACAACCTAAAAAAAATTGTATTTACAAAGAAGTCAAAAACCTCCAAACTTACATTTATATTGGATTTTGATATCTGTGATTACTACTACTTAAAAAGCCTTGAAATCAGGATTGAACCCAAACAAATATGTTATTCTTCTCTTACTAGAAGATATAAATGTCTGTCACAGGACTCTTAGGGCCAATAGGATGATATTATAAACATCTCATAAAATAAATTTAAAATAATTGGCTGTGAAATCTGGAGAGATAACTAGATCAGTGCAATGATAAACCAGTAAAAGAAGAAACTTCAAGAAATTATAAAACAGATTTCAGTTCTGATCATGCAAACTGAAGAAAATCATATTTATCACTTAACAAGAATGGTATTGCATCTACTACATGCCAAGCACAGTGTTAGGCGGTAGGAAAAATAAAAAAGATACATGATATATATATATGTACATATATATATATCACGTATATTTATATATATATATATATATATATACCAGTGACTAGTATAAAGTTGTCCAATCTAATTATTATATCATGGATATATGCAGAGTGGTGTAGAATGATCAATTAGTTTTGACCCATGTTTGGAGAAGGACGCAGAAAACTTCTGAGAAGAAATAGTTGAGAATTAGTATCCTGGGGTAAGAGGTAGATCATGTGACAATTAAACAGTTATGAATGGGTAATAGGTTGTGTGCTGGAGAAATAACCGAAGATTCATTCCATCACTTATTCAACAAAACTTTATAGAACACATACCTTATACCCGGCACTATTCCAGACATTGAAAACATAGCTGTGCAGCAGATAGTCAGAGCCCCTACCTCTGAAGAAGAGGAGAAAGTCTTGTGTCTGGAATCAAGGTCAATTTGGGGACTAGGGATATAACTGAGTCATGAGCACATAGATTTTTATTTAAAACCATAGCACTAGGAAATATCATCTAGGAAGTGAGGGAAACAGATCAAGAAGAAAATTTCAGCATTGGAGCTCTACAACACGTAAAGGTCAGAAAGAAAAGGCAGAGGTGCTGAAAGAAATGACAAAAAATAGCTGATTAGTTAGTCCTGGAAATAGTCAGGAAAACCATGATGGTGAGGAGTTTCGGAAAACAAGTAGAAAAAGTGTTTCAAGAAGCAGATTGTGATCAACTGAGTAAGTAGAGCAAGTATTAAGTACATCAGGTGAGACAAGGACTGAGAATGCACCATTGGATTTAGCAATGACGAGATTATTAGTGACTTACAGATGTATCTTGGTTTATTGTGTATACATAAATTGAACTAAGATCACCCGCCAGAGTGATATTACTCTTTTAACAAGTCAGAAATTGTACGCCATTAGATGATGTTGAAAATTTTGGTAAGATAAAATCTCAGAGTTTAACATTGGATTTGATAAGACGGTCTTCACTGAAGACATCGGTAAGAGGGTTTTCACTGGACTATTGGGGAAGAAAACTTGATTAATTCAAGAGAAAATGGGAGATGAGACATCAAAGACAATAAAGAGTACAAAAAACAAATTCATGAAATTTTTCTATAAAGGGAAAAAGAGTGTAAAGGATTAAAACAGACATGATAAAGTGTTCCCAGTTTTCCTTGCTTCAACCCTGGCTCTCATTCTCTGTTTTATTTTGTTTTGTTTTGTTTTGTGTTGTCTTTCCACCATTTTTGCTATTTTTACCTTGGACCTTGTCTGAACAGCCAACTACAGGCTTATCAAAACAGCTCTTAGAAAAAATTGTTCTGACAGTTATTGGGATGTCAATGCGCCAACAATCCCAAGTAGGAGGAATGAAAAACTAGAACACCCTCCAACTCTCCCAACAGCAAGTTTCATAACAATTAGAGTTGAAAACTGCCACCTGGGCCAATGCACGTATCCCCCTCTCTCATCCACCCTTGTAAAATCTGGCTTTGACTCAGGGATTTACCTGATCTCCTGATGCTCTCTGACATGCATGAAAGGGAATAAAGCCTTTAACCTCTATTTTAGTTACATAAACAATTTTTTCCCTTCAAGAGAAATGGGATAGTTTTCCTGGAGATTTACCCTCCAGGCATATAAAGATGAAA
Organism: Lepilemur ruficaudatus; assembly: GCA_963574885.1. Classification (NCBI taxonomy): domain Eukaryota; kingdom Metazoa; phylum Chordata; class Mammalia; order Primates; family Lepilemuridae; genus Lepilemur; species Lepilemur ruficaudatus. The sequence continues at coordinate 18,975 of CAUYRT010102777.1, read as the reverse complement.
ATCATTACTGATTGTTTTTAATGAAAACAATCCTGCAAAGAGGGAGCAATCATGATATGTATGTAAGGGGAATGAATAATTGCAGAAGAAATATCTGTGTATCCAAAAAAAGATGATATCCAACAGGTGATAAGTAGAAAGGAGGAAAGAGAACTTATCTATTAATATTATTAGAGAAGGAAAATAGAGAATGACAATGCAGACCATAAAAGGGTTTGGTAGTAGTAAGAACAAGAAATTGTCTTCTGATAGCTTCTATTTGCTCGGTGAAATAAGTCATTATGTACGAATGAGGAGAGAGGATGAAAGTGTTAGCATTTTAAGGAGAGATAGGAAGGTAAGATATGGTATCTTCTGTATTATTGGTATCTAATTTATTGTATTATGATCCTGGAGGGAATTGACTGGGAAATGTGACAGGATTGAAAGGCAGTGCCAGACCATTTGAGAAGATATGCTGTGGAAACATAACTCAGGTACAGATAGATAACAAATGGCATGAACTGTTATTTTTTAACCAGTGAGGATACATGATTTTTAAACAAGTGCAGATAGGATTAGTTCTGTTTATAAACATGTTGCTTTATGATGATTTTATGACAATACTTTGTTTTTGAAACCCATTTATTCAATTTTCTCTGGAAAATATTAGATTATTCCTGTAATGATAAGAAAAATAATTTAGGTACATACATACTTAATAATTACTTTTTGAAGCTAGCTTCAGAATAATTTATAAGCCAATTAAATTACTTTTTAACTTATTAATTGCAAATTATTTTCTCATATATTCCTTTAAATACCATTTGAAAATATGAATATTTGGAAACAAGTTCTATCTTAGGAAGTGCATTTCAAAATGCCATGTCTTTCTGATCACAAAAATAGTACATGCTATTTTTCAAGAATTTGAGAAGTATAAATACTTACAATAAATAAAATTATAATCTTAAAATAGAGATGTAATAATTTTAATCATTATGGCACTCATTATATAAATATACCATTACTTATTTAATTGGCTATGTAGGTTATTTACAGATGCAAACTGTATTTGTAAAGGAATTTGCTAATGAGAATTACAGAAGTGGAAGGAGGCTGCATAATTGTAATACAAGAGCAGCTACTTTTGAAAATCTCAGAAAATTAGGCAAAAAGATAAACAATTATGATGCCAGAATCCAAAGATTTAAAAGATTTTATTATGGTCTCCCCAGAACATGGCTTATCTGTCCACCTTCCCCAATTTTAAGTCTTCCACATGACCTGGACCTAAATCAGGAATAAGCCTTTATTCTCTCTGAATCATATCAAAACATGTATTGTATTACTTTGGGAAACCTCAGATCAAATAAAACCAGGTCAGGTTAACCACATGGCAGTGTTTTTTTAAGCTTGCTGCAAGCCCTTTTATCAATGCAGTTTATTATTGTCACAGGGCAAGGTCTTCTGAGTCAGAATGTACATGAACTGGGCCAAATTTTTGATATTTTGAAAAATTTTAGAAATAAAGCATTATATACAAAATATACAGTGCAAAAGTGGTTTTAAAAAGTGACATTTGAAATACCCTTCCTACTTCAAAAAGTAATTACTGGATGCACAGGATTTAAAAAACATAGATATAAGAAAAACTAGATTCCCATCAAAATCACTTATTCTCAAGGTAACTATGTCCATGTTTAAAATCTTAAGGCAAAAAGAAACCCTTAAGTTTTTCTGTATTTTTTGACCTTAGGATGAAATATGATATTATAATAAGGAAATTTATTTTGCTTGTGAGTTCGCCCCCCCCCATTTATCAAAATCAGAGACTCATGAATTACAGAGATAGTAAAATCAACATCTGTCTGGAAAAAAATTGAATTCAGAGAGAGACTTGTCTGAGAGTAAAATAAAAATTTCCAGTTAATTGCATCTTGCTTCAATATCACCACAAACTGAGAAGATTGATAGCCAAGAATGAAGAAAATAAGCAATTACAAAAATAGGGACAAAGAAATGTTTCCTTTCTCTTCCAGAAAGGATTCTCCTAGTAATAGATGCTGGACATGTGCTTGGGCCTCATCACAGGATTGGACTACTGAAAGAAGTGTATCTGCTGATGAAAAACCCATCTTTCTGTCAGCCACAGAAAGACAAAATGACTTGTCAAAAGATGTGGAATGTGCAAAAACCCAGCAATAGACAGAGTTTGGATTATTGTATATTCTAAAAGAGTGTTGGAATTTTGAACTAAGTTTTAGCAGGAAACCAGTGGAGTGATTTTCAGGAGCAGAGAGCCAGAAACGAGGCCGCCGACCTTACTCCTTAAACAAATCAAAGGTACGAGCTCAGTCTACCGTTCTGAAGGAGCTCATGTGGTGGATACAGGCTCCTGTAAGCAAGACAGATACTTTGACAAACAAGAATTTTAGGTGGATTTTCCTGAGTTCTACATTGATTCTATAATCAGCCCTTTATTGGATGTGTAGTATGCGAATATTGGGTGCGGTGCGCATTGTCTGGGGGATGGACATGCTTGTAGCTCTGACTCAGGCGGGGCAAAGGCAATATATGTAACCTAAACGTTTGTACCCCTGTAATATTCTGAAATTAACATATATATAATAAAAAAGAATTTTAGGTGGAGATTAAATCTCGATAAACTTTAAGTAAGGATTTTATAGAGCATTTTGCCTTCTTATAATCCAATAAAATAAATTCAAAGTAAATATTTTTTTATATAATTCATGCATAGCATTTATTTTTCTAATTCCTTAAATGGATTGAGACTTGAACACCTTTGAGTTAGGAAACATAGCACTGTATTCTACTGTTTTCTATCTGTATTCTACAAATAACCAGGCCCTCCCACTCCCACCCAAAATTGCACAGCTGTGGTGAAGAACAGTAAGTGATTAGAAGGAGAATGTGCACAATTTGAGTTAGTAATTGAACTGGGAGAGGTACACTAATAACACTGGGAAAATCTAAAGCATATGTACCTGTGAGAACAATTAGCATTTTTCTTGTGTTTGAAAGTATGATATAGGGAGATGTGGTTAAAAGGAACTTCAACCATATTTGTAATTTTTCATATGTTGAAGACTTAAAGTTGTCATTACATTTGTGATTCATTTACCCACTGCCATGCCCACAAGTCCTTTACCAAATCTACAGATGAGAAGAAAAAACAACCAACCATACAAACAGACAAAAAGGTTTTAATCAAAGGAGGAAAATGTAGCATTCATGAGGACCTAACTTGGGGGGAGGGTGGCGTGGCTATGCTGGTTTCCACTTTATTTCAGGCCCCCATGAGTCCTTCTCAGAAATAAATAAAATGCTGTAGCTACCAGGAACACATTAAACATCAACACTTTTGCAGATGAAATTAGCTATATACTTTATTAAGCCTAAGTCTTGTTTCCATTTTGTTCTACAGTTAGACAAGACTCATATTTTCATTTCTAGTTTCTCTTCAGACAAACTTTCTGTTTGTACACTGTGGAACACAATAGAAACAAAGTAAATGATTTTTAAAGCATTAAAGTCTTAACTACTTAGAAATTGAAAAAAATTTTGATAACCCTTGAGTCAAATCAAATGTGAAATTTTAAAGTATCTATAAATTAATTAAAAGAATAAATAATGGCTCATGCTTCATGTCAAAACCTACAGGGGTTTCCTTTAGTAGCAAGGAAAAATAGAAAAATAATATCTAAAAGCCAAAATAAATTAACAAGAGGGAATTTATAGATAAGAGCTAAAATAAACAGAAAAAGGGCAAGTGAATTAAAAACTGGATCTTTGAATACTTGAATTAAATATATTAAATATACAAAGCTGCTAAAGAACTGATTAAGGAATTAGAAAGCAAAATAGGTAAGTCTGTAAATATGTTTTAAAGGCATAACACATATTGGCAAAATTAATAGTACTAAAGGAAAACATTACCTACAAATCTATTTGAAAATATTAAGGAAATAGATAATTTCCTAGCAACATATACATTATCAAAATTAACTCAAGAAGTGAAAAAGCTTGAATGTGACAATTTACCTGAAAAATGTGGAAACATAATCAAAGTTCTAAACATTGGAAAAGAGACGAGGACCAGATATGTTCACAACCGAATTTTAGTTGACTTTTAAATAACAGATCATCCCAAAGTTTTCCAAACTCTTCTAGTCAAAAGCAAATGAAACCTTCCCAATTTATTTCATAATATCAACATATATTTATGAATAAAATGTGTTACAGTAAAAAATAATGCTATATACTCACCTCTTATGAATAAAGATGCAGAAATTACTTTTAAAATATTCAAATAGAGTCCTGCAAAGTATCTGCAGATTCCTACAATAATAGATAGGGATAGTTAACTCCAGGAATGTGAATGAATGAAACAATAAGAAATCGATCAATATAATTTATTAAATATTTCATACAAAATAAGAGAAAAAATGCAATCATACAAATGGATGCCAAAAAATAATTTGTTAAAATCTAACATTAATTCTTAATAAAAATAGAAAAAAGAAACTATATAAATATGACAAAACTACTTATTAAAATATAACAAATACTACATATAATGATGGGGCACACCAATACTTTTATTTAAAATCAGGAATTAAGCAAGGATAATTCCTTCTTATAACCATTATTATTCAACATTTTCTTAGATATTTCAGCAAAAATAATGTCAAGGAAAATAAGTAGAATAAACCATAGAAAAAGAAAAAAAAAGTTTTTTTTCAAAAACACATATACATGCACACACACATTTTTTAATGGAAAACTCATGACTCTCTAGTAAGAATACAACCAATATACAAAAAACATTGCAATTAATAAAAGAATATTTAATGTTATTGGGATAGATGGGACTTTATCTTTTACCTCCTATGAGTATCTGGTCTATTTAGAGGTTGAGCATTTAAAGATGCCAGATATAAAATATTAGTTCTTAATTTTATTTATATAGTATTAATAAATTAAATGACAGGCATAAACTGCTCAAATTCTAGAGTTGAATGTTCCTTGTAAGAATTTCTGTTTCAATCCTTAACACACTATAGAAATCTTTCTGTAAATAACAGTGATGACCACCAAGCTCATACTTAAAGCATGTCCATACGTAGCAAGCTCCTAATCTCACAGAAAGTATGTTCTACACTGAATTGAAATGCCTTCTCACAATTTCCATCCATGAGCCCAGCTCTATTCTCTGACAGCTCCTGTAACGACACAGCTATTCCTTTTCTATTTCAATGACATTTAGTCTGATATCAATTCGTACTATCTTATTTTCAACAACTATGACTGTGACAAAGAGTGCTACTGCTGTCTTTGCTAATTGTTTATAACATTTGGGAAAAAAAACAGATGTTGATACAGAGCTCTGTTATTTGTGGACCAACTATGTTTTGCTTGACAGATGAATCCATTGTCTGTAGAATCTTCCACAACTGTCTCTTCAGTTTGCATTAGCCCCTAGTGGTTTATAAGAACGGATGATTGAGGCAAATTTGAAAATCTTAGTTAATCTGATCACTAAGATTTTGCCATAAGGCTCAACATAAGGCACTCAAATTTTCTGTTCTTTCTGCTTCACCAGCTTTGAGATTGGCATTGGGGACTCAACAGTTTTAAATTCTTATTAAGAGAAAAATAGGATGCCAACATAAGGAATGCCCTAGTTGACGATGACAATGCATTCTCTTCTCCTAAAATAGCGTCTTTAACAGTGAAAAACTTTGGCTCAAAGAAAAAAAGTTAACCCAGTGCAAGTTGACATATTAGCCTATTAGTAGTTAGACATATTATAAAACACATCTTCACTTTATCTTATGGATATGAGTTAGGTTAGACTCCAAAGTCTGGTTCTGGTGGGAAGAGTGGAATGATGACTCCAGACTCAATTGCAACTGATTCAACAAATAAGCAATGCAGAGGACATAAAAGAGTTGAAAGAAAAAAAGCTAGTAGATGCAGCATTTCATTGTTTCCCTGTTCTTCATGGAAACAAACACACACAAAATTCTGATCCCCGGTGCCGCATCTCCCTTTGTGTAAAGAATAATCAGCTAGATCAGAGGACCTCAGCACGGTGGGCTTCTTTTCCTTCATTTTACACTATTAGTTTTGAGGAGTAGTTATATCAGCACACATTGCCATTTAGAGAGATGGATTTTGGACTCCTGAGACGTACATGCAGTCTATTTGTTCCTACCACAAAGAAAATACTCCTATATTTCATTCAAATTTAAGATTATGTGATCCCATAGAATCATCTACAGAAGCTTTGGCCATTACTTATAATGTGCATATTCTGGAAACTCATCCTCATTCTTATGTTTAAATGATTTTGGAATACTGGACCACAGTATTGAGAATTGGAATTTGTCATCCAAAAGTGGATGACCATGAAGGTGGAAACCATGAATTAAGAAGAAATGTTTAAAGAAGTGGTGGTTTAGCTTGTATTGTAGAAAAGTGAACTGTGTATGTGGCATATACTGTATACTTAATATGTGTTTAGTTAATGAGGGAAGTATATTTCAAGTAATTTATTTAAGGGGGTATTTTATATCTGTGTTCTCTGTTCTGATCCATTGGTCTATGACTCTGTTCTTGTGCCAGTAATGTGCTGTTTTGATTGCTATAGTCTTGTAGTATACCTTGAAGTTTGGTAAATTGATGCCTCCCAATATGTTCCTTTTGCTTAAGGTTGCTTTGACTATACAGGGTCTTCTCTGGTTTCATATGAAGCATAGAATTATTTTTCCTAGATCTGCAAAAAATGATGTTGCTATTTTAATAGGGATTGCATTGAATCTGTAGATTATTTTGGGTAGACAGACATTTTAACAATGCTTATTCTGCTGATTCATGAGCATGGTATGCTTTTCCACCTCTTTACATCCTCTGCTATTTCCTTCCTCAGTGTTTCATAGTTCTCCCTATAGATATAAAACCAACTTCATACTACCATCTGATCTGTGACAAAGCAGACAAAAATATACACTGAGGAAAAGATTCCCTACTCAATAAATGGTGCTGGGAAAATTGGATAGCCACATGTAGAAGACTGAAACAGGAGCCACACCTCTCATCTGTCACAAAAATCAACTCACAATGGATAACAGACTTAATCCTAAGGCATAAAACTACAAGAATTCTAGAAGAAAATGTTGGAAAAACTCTTATAAACATTGATCTAAGAAAAGAATTTATGCAGAAGACCCCCAAAGCAATCACAGCTGCACCAAAAATAAACAAATGGGACCTGATCATATGAAAAAGCTTCTGCACAGCCAAAGAAACTATCATGAATAAATAAATGTTCAACATCTCTAATCATCAGGGAAATGCAAATCAAAACCATAATGTGATATCACTTAACTCCAGTGAGAATGGCTTTTATCAAAAGTTCCAAAACAACAAATGCTGGCATGTATATGAAGAGATAGGAACACTCATACACTGTTGGTGGGACTGCAAACTAGTCCGGCTACTATGGACAGCAGTATGGAGATATCTCAAAGAAACTAAAAGTAGAACTACCATTGGATACAGCAATCCCACTACTAGGTGTTTACCCAAAGGAAAAAAAGACATTCTATAAAAAGACACCTGCACTCGAATGTTTACAGCAGCAAAATTCACAATTGCAAAGAAATGTAAACAATCCAAGTGTCCATCATCAATACATGAGTGGATTAATAAAATGTGGTATATGTATACCATGGAGTACTATTCAGCCATTAAAAATGGTGAACTAATACCTCTTGTATCAACCTGGATAGAACTGGAGACAATCCTTTGAAGCAAAGTATCACAAGAATGAAAAAACAAACACCACATGTACTCACCATTAAATTGGTACTAATTGATCAACACTTATGTGCACATATGGAAATAATATTCATTGGAAATCAAGTAGGTGGGAGAGGGAGGGTAAAATGCACACTATCTGGATGATGGACACACTTATAACTTTGACTCAAACAGTACTAGAGCAATTTATGTAACCAAAATATTTGTACCCCCATAATATTCTAAAAGGAAAAATATATATATAAATAAAATAAAATAATAGAAATTTTTAAAAGGGATGTTTAATTGTTCTATTTAATTGAAGGGAAATGCTACTGGAAGACATTTTGACTCAAATTAAGAAAAGAGTATTTTTATCATTAGAGCTATTCAACAATAAAATTAACTGTCTTAAGTTTATAATCCCATAGGTAAGTGTATGCAAATAGAGGCTAGATGATTTCTGCCAAGGGGGAAAAATATCAAGAAAAAGAGGGTGGCCAACTGTCAAATATTTCAGATCGTTTAAGTTAGACAATAACAGAAAATGGTTTTTGTATCTAGAAACCTAGAGGTCATTGCACATTTTTCTTAGGGCCATTTCAGTGAAGAGGTTATGTAATTTTAATGAAAGTACTGAAACTGAATATTGGTCAGTCTGAACTAATTTATGTATCCATCTTCAATTCACTTTGAATAAAGTGTACTTTAAAACAAAGTTTGCTCTGTAGCTCAAGAATCTGCTGGTAAAATACATCAAATGCAATTTACCATGTAGGGAACACTGTTAACATACCAGTAGTCTACTGTTCACACTACATTTATACCATTAGTCAAGAGTTTTGCTTTATATAAAACTAAAAGTTACTAAATCTCTACCTTTAATATAAGTAGCAATATCTGCCATTTTAGAGATATAAAAATTAAGTGACTTACTAAAGATCAAATAATACTAGCCTACTAATTCTAGCAAACATCCATAGTGATTTCACTCTATGCTAGACTTTATTCTAAGCAATTGACATAGATCAGTTTATTTAATCCTCATAAACACTCTGGTTCAAATGAATTCTTATTATAATCATTTTACTGATGGAGCAACTAAGGCACATGAAGGTCATATTTGCCCAAGGTCATTTATCTAGTGAGGTTGCAGAACCAGAATTAAAATCCAGGAAGATTAGCTTCAAAATCCAGATTCTTAAGTAGTCACTCTACTCCCTCTCACAGAGGAAAGGAGTAACTGAGTTGTGATTTAAGCCCATGTCTTTTTACCCCCAGCCAACTTTTATTTTCTCCTCAGGTGCCAGAAATCTCCCTGATTCGTAGTGGAGAAAGAGAAAATAGTCTAATTTATATAATTATGTTAAGAGGGGGAAAGACGTACCTGAGATTTGTAAAGAAGCCAGGGCAAGCTAAGAGTTTTACATACGATTAGGTAACTGGTTTTAAAAGAGAAGAGGGAATGAGAGAGAGAGAGAAAAAGCATTTGATCTATTTATTTCCTTGGTATCAACCTCATCACCAATGGATTACACTAAACTTCACTAAGAAGTCTGCTTCAATATCAAAGTAATATAATAGATAGTAAAGTAATAAGGGAGATCAAAGTAATACGATAAAACACTATCTAAATGAGATCTGTGGTTTTGTATGAACTTTGCTCATACAAGTCAAATTAGTCTTTTGACTTAATTCTTTCACTTAAAAATCACTTCTACTTTTAGAATAATTGGTGATATATTGAATGTCATCATCTTCCTAAAAATTAGATTGATTTTACTGAAAGAAGTTTGATGCACTTTAAACGTGAATACAAAGTCTAAAAGAGGTAAAGATATTTATTCTCAATTTATCAAGGAAAGGTTCCTAGTTTAAAAAAATAACAATAAAGAATTACAAAATCAGTGTAATAATATATAATCATGTAGAAAATTAGCTCTTTTACCCAAAACACATACTCAAATTTTAACCACCATGCACTAAAATTAAAGGGCCCCAAGGTAAATGTTCATTTTTGCTTAATAATACACTGAATTATTTTTCTTTTCCACTGGACTATAAACTTCTCAGGGACAACAATCTTTTATTTACCTTTATGCACTTCTAATTAAAAGAGAAATAAATTAGGCCTGATTGAAGGAAATTATTCCTATGTCTATCAACATCAGATGTGGCTAAATAAGAGACACAAATAGATTTTAGAAATGTTGCTATGCATGTGTTAATAAACAGGAAAATCCCCAATGAATTTATTTAGTTAGACTACTTTCTATGTAAAAGTCTGACTGTTGTCCAAAGATAAAGAATGGCAAACTTGTATTAATTAATATTCTTTTTCAGCCTCTAAAACTACAACTAACAACAAAAACAATAACACAAATAACAATAAAATTACTTATGGGGCTTTAATTTCATCCTGACACTACACCAAAAGAATTAGAGAAATATGTTCCAATCATATTCACAATTTATGGTGAAAAGTTTATCAAATAATTAAAGATCTACAAAAGTTACAGAATAACACACACACACACACACGCACACACACATACACACTCCTTGAGCTTTGTGTCCAAACAAAACTGAATCAACTGATCTTTGTTCTCATGAGTTTTTAATCTAAGAGGAAAATAAAACACACATTCATGTTACGTGAAATTTTTAAATTCATGGTGACAGAACTACCCATGTAATCTCCTGGGTGCCTGATGATGTGCTGAATAAATGGAGTTAATACATAATTTAGTTTTTACAGATTTCTAGATGGCTTCTGCTCCATTTTTATGCAGTTGTAGGCACGCCAAATTTTTCTCATTAGTATTACCTGGCTTAGGAGAATTTGCTTATTATTTTGAAAAAAAATAAACTCTTAAAATATACTGCAAAGCTATTTTGGTATGTATGAAATGATACATTAGTTTGAACTTGAAGAATTTGTCTTGTAGGTCTGCTGCATGTAATTTAGATTGCCTTCTGTACAGGAGGTGACATCTTAATGATTTTAAGGTCTCCAACTTCAATAATCAATAGTTCTAAGATGGAAGGCTTTCTAATAAGTTTGTCAATTTGTCTCGTTTCTGATACCAACTACAATCATTTTGCAGAATATCTTTGTTCCAAACAAATTGTGCTTCATATGTCTAAATTTCCTTCCCAAGTACCATTCTGGCAACACAGACTGTCCTTGTAAATTTTTATTGCAGATTGGTGCTGGGACAGTACAGGACATATTGGAGAGAAATTAGAATGGTAGCGTGCATTCCTATAAAATATTTCTGCTAGTGTCTCATCTGTACTATTCTGGACCTCCAACAATATTATCATCATGGAAAACAGAGAATAAATGGATATTGTTTGTGTAGCATAGTTATGCCCTACTGTACTTTACTTTAAATGAGCCACTTTTCACACTTACCCAAGTGTGAATGAGATTGAATCAATTTTAAAGAACCAAAGATGCATGAAATAACCCTTGTTACTTATAAATGCTTTTATTTCCATAGATTTAGGAGTTACAAGTATTTTTTATAAAATGGATGAATTGTTCAATGCTGAAATCAGGGCTTTTAGTGTAGCCATCACCAGAATAGTGTACATAATATATGCATTTATACAAATATTTTAAAAATGAGTTGACTGTCAGAAGCCTCACTTTTTCCATATACCTGTTTATTTATCAAACATTTTATTTATTCCTTTAAGAATTAATCCTCCAGACTTGGCAAGACAAGTTTTTGATAGTAAAAAAATAATTTTCTTCTCTAAACTTCTTTTCTTCCTTTCCCATGTCTGTTTGTGATCTTTATAAATCTGTATTTCCTGTTTAAACAGTGATCTAGATTTTATTGGAGGAAAGGGAAAGAAAGATTTCATAGATTTGATAAATTACTGTTTTCTTGCTTTATTTTAATTATAATTCCTTCCCACTTAGAAACATTTTCACAGAATATGATGTTTGCTTGGTTTAAAAAAAAACTATGAAATGAAATAACAGAGACATAGGGAATGATGGTGGCATGTGTCTCATGGAGCATTTTAAATACCAATTTGGACAATTTAAATGTTTTTGTCATTGACTAAAATGTACTATATATATTTATCACTGGAGGTGTTTTATTTTAAACTAAAAGTTCTGCCTTGTTATAGAAGTAATATGTGCTGAGCTTCAGTGTATCTTTAAATATCTATAGCTGTTTTGTATGTATTATAGGAGATCAATTATTTCTAAAATAAATGAAACTTATGGAAATGGGACAAGATAAACTGAGTAGTTCCCTTTATTCAGCAGAGGTAAGATACAGGAAAAAAACAAGAGAGAGTGATGGGGAGGTCTGGAAAGGGCAGGAGACAGAGCATGGGCCAGTTCCTGGTGAGCTGCAAATCTGATCAGATGGTTAATGGAAATTGAGGTTGGTGGATCAGGGCAGGAGACAGTAAGAGGTACGTGGCAGAGGAGTTCTTGACAGATTCAAAAAAGGGATTAGAAATTAGAAAACAGTAGAGGTAAATGGGATCACCATGGAAAAGGGAGCTGCTACATGGCATCTTTCTGACATAAAAATAGTTCTACAGGGATAGGTGTGCACTTTCCAAGTTTCCAAGAAGACTGCCTTGAATGTGCCTTGTATTCATTTTCCACTGTTTCATAAAAAAATTACCACAAATTTAGCAGCTTAAAAGAAAAACCATTTATTAGTTCACAATTCTTCAGTTCAAAAGCTCCCTGCTTAGGGTTTCACAAGGTCATGATCCAAGTTGTGGCCAGACTGGGCTCTTATCTGGAGGCTCTAGGGAAAATATTATTTCTAGGCTTTTATTCATATTGTTGAGAGAATAGAGTTTATTGTGGCTGAAGGCATGGAGTCCATTTTTCCTTGCTGATTGCCAGTTAGGAGCCACTTTTGGCTCCCAGGTGTCACCTGCATTCCTTCGCATGTGGCCCCTCCATCTTTCAAGCAGCAATGGCCCGTCAAGTGCTCTTCATGACCTGAATCTCTCTGACTTCCTCTTCTGCCACCAGCTATGGAAAACTTTCTGCTTTTAGAAGTTCACCTATTTAGGCCTGGTGAACCCAGATAGCCTCCATATCATAAGGAGCCTGGATCAACTGATCAGAACCTTATTTACATCTGCAGATTCCCTCTTGCCATGTGAGGTAGTCACAGGAGAGATGTCCTATCAGATCACAAATGAGGGAATTATATAAGGGCAAGAGTTATGGAAGGGCATTCTTGGAAGTCTGTTTGCAACATGCCTTTTAGAATTTAGTTGAAATTGTCAGACATTTGTACGGAATGCTACAAAAGTAGATTTTTTAAAGTTTTTAAAATACCCTTAAAAATAATTAATTAGGTTTAGGAGAATGTTAGAACCAAATAGATCATGAATGAGTTTAATTAATAATATTCTTAGTTTGAATCATTCACCTATTCACCTCAACCAGAAGATCATAATTTTGAATCTGAACTGATATTGCTGAGACACATTGCTTAGTAAAGGGAAGGAAAGTTAGAAAACCAGGAATGAGTGAGAATAATGTCAGCTTTATTTGAAATCATACTTCTCCTCTGAAAAGGACTGCAATCCTACCTGCCTCATATCCTTGAGGGGTTGATTCCAGGACCCTTGTGGCTACCCTCCACAGATCCTCAAGTCCCTTATACAAAATGGCCTCCTATTTGCATATAACCTACACACATCTTCGTGTATACTTTATATCATCTCTAGAATACTTGTAGTACCTAATACAATGTAAATGCTATATGAACAGTTTTTATACTATGTTGCTTTTTTATGTGTTATTTTTATTGCAGCATTGTTATTTTGTAGCTGTTTATTTTTCCTAATATTTTAGATCTATGTATGGTAGGTTGAATGCCTGGATGCAGAACCCTCCATAGGGAAGGCCCATTTTATTTGCGTTCTTGAAAATAATTTTTTCCATTTTATTATAATTCCGATCTAGTTAGGGATCATTGGTTCATACCCATACAGCAGAGTTAGATTATGAGGCACCAAGTCATGTGGTTTCTCAAACTCAAAATGTAGCAGTGTCAATATGGTCCCAAATGATTCTAATTACAAGTGAAAAAACCCAGATGCTCATTTGCAAACTTTTGTCTAGAGTCATTATCACTGAAACAGTAATTTTCCACACTTTAGTTGGAGTAAAGATTTGATATGAAGAAGTAATGTTTTCCTTTGAGTATACATATGACATTTTCCACTAATATTAAAATTAAAATTATCAACACATTCTTTAAGTGATGAGAGCCAGGAATGTACACATAGTATTTCCTTTGTCTTTAGGATTGTATTACTAATTTATTTGCTGTAGCTCTTTTTTGCTATTCTATCAGTATTTCTGCTACTACATTTCTTAATCACATGCAAATGGACAGTAGGAATAGTTAATGGACTGATAGATGATAGAAAAGAATAGTTACACACCCAACAATACAATGGTGTTACTTTATTTTGTAAGCAACCCATACATAATTTAGTGATGATTTCGTCAAATACTTTTTGAAAATTTAGAAATCCATAATGTCAAAGTTTTCTACTTATTTGTGGTAGTCAATTATACACAAGTTAGGCATAGCACTGAGACAGTAAAGACAACAAACATGATAAAATAAAATTTTAAAATTTCATATTCTGATATAAATCTAAAGTACAGAAATGTGGCATGGCTCTTTTATGATTATCTTCCAGTTCTGGACCTGGTTTTATAGGAAAAAAACTGTGCTTCCAAGCTTAGGCTATCCCTGTGACTTTTTACCCACCAAAATATGACCAGGACTGACTCATAGCTAGATTGAATAAATGAATTCAAGATGGAAATACACTCGTTTGCATGAAAGTGATGATGATAGATGATTCATTTTCCTACCAGTTCCTAGTGTGAAATTGGCCTTGTTAATAAAGATAAAAAACAACAAATTCATTGCTGTATACACTGAAGACTTATGCTAATTTTTCCCTATGCGGGTATGGAGTGCATAACAGAGACAGTTTACATAAGGCAGTAATAGATTTCCTGAGACAAAAATGTATCAGTTATCAGAAAAATAATTCATTGTAATTTTTAGTAATATGCAGGAATTAATATCACATGTAATGTGCCAAAAATAAGAAGTTGGCATAATTTTTATATTTGCATAGATCTGAATATTCTGCCAATTTTCAATTTTTGTTTGCACAAGAATTTGTCATGAATGATGCTGAAAGGAAATTAACATCTTAGCATTATCAAAACTTTTTGAATTATTATAAACTATTATTCTTCTAATTTTCTAGCTTCCAGGTTATTGTAAATCTTTTTAAGATTTCAACACCTCACACTTACAAATATATTTTTCTATTTAAAAAACCAAGGGATTCTTTGGCAGGCTAGATAATCTTCAAGCAAAAACCAGTATATTTAAATGTGCTCACAGGAAACCTAAAAGCTTTATTTTTGGCAATGCGAGTCAACATGCTGTCAGTTACCTCCTCCAAGATGCAATTACAGTCAGCACTAAATAATTTTGAGCTTCCGGCAAGAGGCTATACTCAAAAAGGTTTCCACAGAACTATAAGCAAATTCACATCTTCTGAAAGAACTAGCAGAGCAAAACGTTACTTAAGCTATTTCCTGGCAGTTAGATCATGATGGAAAAGTTTGGTTCACGCCTGGTTTTTATTATTGAAAACTACCTTCATGAAGAAAAACATTAAGATTAGTTTTCACTTTATAAATTGCCAAGAAATTCTTTGTCACCAGTTTTAAATTTTCTGAGAAGTGACAACAAGTTTAAAAGCCACCGGCTGTTTGTTGTAGCTTTTAACAATATAATATGTCTTACTTTCATTAGATGAATTTGAATTGCACACCTAGCTCCCAGATGCTGAAAGAATATTAATGTGTGTATCCTCCAAACATCTCAAAAAAGTTATGAGATAACTAACATTGTTTCCTTAATACAGTTGTGGAAACTAAAGCAAGCACATAAAAATTGATTTGTCAAATATCAATTGAGAATTTCAGTGATATAAAGTGATAATTCAACTGATGTTTTTTGCTAAATCACCAAACACAATTGTCATTGTCAAACTAGAAATAAAACATACTGGGGAAAAATTGTTTCAACGGTTGTAGAAAAAATTGTAATTTATGACTATGGTCTGCAAGCTAAGGCATATTACTGAGATCTCTTTTTCGAGTGATGGGTACATCAAATGATAAAGAAACAACCTTATTTCATCAAATGATGGACTATAGTTAATATTCTGCTTAAATATGAAATTTTAAAGATGGACTTTAATATAACCAAATCCTACTTTGCATTGATTAATGCTCCATAGAAGAAAAATTGAGAATAAGTGAATTGGATGCTCTATAGATATGAATTTTGATGTTCTAACATTTTGCTATCTTTCAATAAAATAATTTTAGCGTACAAATAAGTAATAGTCTCTTCTCCCATTGCTTGCCTAGTCATTCTAAGCTCATCACATTAAGTCACTGCTCAGGGTGTACTTAACAATACTAGAAAATAGAAAGTGCTATTTAAAGTCAAGTTCTTGTCTACTTTCAACACAGAAAATATTCTGCAATGGGCGTGATCAGAAGAAGCCAGACAAAAGCTATGTCTTTTATTCACTGTCGAGTGATCCATCTAAATTCCTGAACAAAGATATTTCATCAGGGTATCATATATTATGTAATATTAACTCTTTCCTCTAAATGCAATGTTTATATAACTTGAAACACAGTGTCCAACTGATGGATGTTATCCAAGAATGTTTAACTTTAACTTCATTTATGTTTATTCTTTCACAGCACTTCATGTTTCACATTAAGAGAATCAATTGGTTTACTTAAAAATATTTATATTGAGCTGCTTCTATGTGTTAGCTCTGTGAGAAATCAGAGTTGAATAAAGTATGATCAATTCAAGAAGCTTGTCTGCAAATAATCACCTGACTACAAGGTAGTCATAACTCAACACTATGAACTGATGCCTGAAATTATTTATATATAATGCTAAAAGTTCTCCTTCAGTAATAAAAATAACCACAACATATCCAAATTTTGCATATTTTTAGGAAAATTTATAAATTTTTCTTTGCTTTGTAACTTAGAAATGTCTTATTTTAGGTCCCCCTTAAATAATAACATATCAATATAATCTAAAAGAACAGAGGATACTGAATATAAACTTCATGCTGATTTCACATAGAGAATAGTTTGTAGAAGAAGAAACACTCAGGGGCAATGCAAAAATGGAGGGAAAAGTTCTGCCATTTTAGTAATCTGGGAAATGCAAATTTCAGCCATAATGAATGACATTTTGCACTAACCAGTTTGAAAATAAAAGAAAGAAAGGAAGGTTTGATAATACCATATGTTAGCTAGGAGGTGGAGCAACAAGAACTGTCAGATAGCTGGTGGGAGAGTAAATTAATATAGTACTTGGAAAATATAATTTACCATTATCTTGTGCCGCTAAGTATGTGCAAATTCAAGACTCAAAATCTATTTCTAGGTAAATAACTTAGAGAACTCTTGATCACGTGTTCCAGGAGATCTGTAAAAATTATTTATGGTATTGCTGAACACAAAATTACAAAAACCCAAAATGACCACAAACATGGGAATAGATAAATAGGTTTTGGTGTATGCACACAATGAAATGCTACATAATGAAAATTAATTTTCTACTTCAAACATCAATATGAATGAACATCAAAAACATAACATTGGATATCAAAAGCAAGACAGGATTACTCAGAGCAGTATTCCACTTATACACAATTCACAAATATACAAGCTAAACAATAAAGGTCAATTAAAACTAAAGTTCCTTTCCCTGATGATTAGAGACTTTGAGCATTTTTCCTATGTTTGTTGACCAGTGGTCTACTTTTGAAAAGCTTCTGTTCAGGTCTTTTGCCCACTTTTTTATAGGGTTGTGAACTAGAGACATTCACATTCTTCTAAGCAAAGTATCGTAAGAATGGACAAACAAACACCATATGTACTCACTATTAAATTGGAACTAATCAATCAACACCATGTGCACATATGGTAATAAAATTCAGTGGAAATCAGATAGGTGGGAGGGAGAAGGGGATGGGTAAATTTACACCTAGCACGTACAATGCACGCTACCTTGGTGATGGGCACACTTATAACTTTGACTCAAACTACACCAAAGTAAAACATGTAATCAAAATATTTGTACCCCTGTAATATTCTGAAATTTAAAAAAAAGACTAATGTTCCTCAGCAAAACTAAAATGAAAATTAAGAAAAACACAGAATTTGGGTTATAGTTACACTTGAGTTGCAGTGAGACAATGTTAATATATGGAATGGCAAATTAATAATACTCCATTTTTCAGTTCAGTGTTGAAAATCAGTTTATTTTATTATTCTTTTTTTAACCTTCATGTATTATATATGTTCTCTTTTGTACTAAATGCTATATATATATATCCAATCATCACAACCCTATACAATAAATACAACTATTATTTTATTTTACTTAGGAGTAACTGCGGCACAAAGAAGTGAAGTAACTTGATCTAAGTCACTCTGTTTGTAAGATGTAGAACTCCAATGTGAATAGATGTACCAGAACCTGAGGCTAACCTTATAATCATTAAACTGTACTAATTCTCCGCATTAAAATAATTTGAACAATAAAAGAAGAAGAAATGATCAGCACTGTACTCTAATGACTCTTCAAATAGTAATTTAAACAAAATGGTTAATGAAACAGAAATGATTATACCTAGTCTTTAAATAATATATAACTGTAAAATGTTCAAAAATCTAGATTGTTAAATGCAAAATTCCTTTGATTTTATGTGCCTGGCTTACTTAACATGTCTTTCAGGTTTATGCATGTTGTCACAAGTGACAGGATTTTGTTCTTTTTATGGCTAAATAGTAGTCCATTGTGTATACATACCACATTTTCTTTATCTAGTCATCTGTTGATGGACACTTAGGTTGATTCCATATCTTGACTGTTGTGAAGACTGTTGCTATGGATGTATGCACATATGTAATTTTTTGAGTATCTGTGTTTGGATTTTTTTGGTATGTGTCTTAAAGCAGAATTGCAGGATCACATGGTAATTTTATTTAACTCTGGATGTGTCATAAACTATTTT
>CAUYRT010102775.1:0-15422 GCA_963574885.1 Lepilemur ruficaudatus | reverse complement strand
TTTTTTTTTTTTTTTTTTTGAGACACAGTCTCACTCTGTTGCCCGGGCTAGAGTGAGTGCCGTGGCGTCAGCCTAGCTCACTGCAACCTCAAACTCCTGGGCTCAAATGATCCTTCTGCCTCAGCCTCCCAAGTAGCTGGGACTACAGGCATGCGCCACCATGCCCGGCTAATTTTTTTCTATATATTTTTAGTTGGCCAATTAATTTATTTCTATTTATAGTAGAGATGGGGTCTCACTGGTTTTGAACTCCTGACCTTGAGCAATCTGCCTGCCTCGGCCTCCCAGAGTGCTAGGATTACAGGTGTGAGCCACCGTGCCCGGCAACTTATAATCCATATTTGGAATTCTTTATGTGATATTTCAATATTTGAAATTTGAGCCCCTCTCTCTGTGGAAGCTCTGCATGGAGTATGCACCAACAGGGGGGAAGCAGAAGCTCCTGAGAGCCTTGGCTCAATTGTCTCTCTGGGAAGTTATTGATGGGGGAGGAAGAGGAGAGGTAAAGAGTCTGGGTGAAGGAAAGCTAGCACTCTGGTCATTCCTGTCCCTCTCTCTGGAAGGCAGCCTGCCCATAATGTCCAGTCTCTGGGATCATATATGGATCGCCTGGGACCCATCAGCCCCTGTGGCTCCTGTGATCTGGGCCAGAATTGGGAAATGTTTATGTAGGAATGAGCAAGAAAAAAACTGAGCGGCTGAACCCTCCTGGGGAGAAAAAAGGTGCACAATGGGCAGGGGAGCTATATGGCACCTGCTTTCTTGGCTCAGGTGTGAAGTACTTCAAGGAGGCTGGCAATCTGGTGCTTTGTCTTCAAGAAGCTCCCAGTTCACTGGTGGCAGTAGTTTTTGGGCTTGTGAGGGTAGAAAGTCTCTCCAGCAGCTCAGGAGGCTGCTGATGCCAGAGCTGCAAGCCAGAGAGAAACAAACCACTCCACCTACCCTTTTTGCTGGACTCCAAGCCTCTCAGGGGTTTTTCTCTGCCAAATCTTGCTCCTTCTTGTTCTGCTCTGCAGCTTCTTTCCGTGGAATCTCTGGCATTTTTCTCTCATAATTACACCCAATCTATGATTGTTTGTTTGTTTTTCTTTTTCACCTAAAAATTTTCCTTCTTTCTGATACGATCTGGCAGCTGGTGTCTCTGATCAGCCATTTTCTGTATTAACATTTTCTGAATTATTTTGTTTCTTCAAATTTTTCTGCCATCTTTATGAATATTCCCCCTCTATTTTTTTTTCACCAACATACAAACCTGCTGTAGTTTCATTTATCTGAAATATATAACCATGTAATCTATGCTCTATTATCTATCTGTCATTTAGGGATCATCTGTGTAATCTTTTATCTGTCACCTTCTATTTAGCTATCCTAACATTTCTCTCTAAATGCTGTCTTGTTCCATTCCTTCTCTTCATAAAATAAATAAATAAATGATGAATATATTTTGAAAGAAGAGTATGTTCTTAGTGCTTGTATTTCTTCGTTTTCCCTTCCTTCCTTATTTCATCTCTGCTACTCAATGAAATGTTTTTGTCAAGGAAACCTATAATTTCTATTTTGTAATTAGAAAATCAGGGCAATTAACATATCCATCATTTATCATTTTTTGTGTTGTGAACATTCCAAATCCTTTCTTCTAGCATTTTTGAAAATATTCATCAAATTATGGATAACTATATTCACCTTATAGTGCTACAAAACACCAAAACTTATTCCTCCCATCTAGCTGTAAATTTGTATCTGTCAACCAACTTCTCCCTGTAATCCTCCCATCTTCTGTTAACCACAATTCTGTTCTCTACTTCTGTGAGCTCAATTCTTTTTCTCAGCTCCCATGTATGAATGGAGTATGTGGTATTTATCTCTCTGTTCCTGACTTATTTTACTTCCCATAATGTTCTTCAGGCTCATCCATGTAGCTGTGAATCACAGAATTTTCTTCTTTTTATGGCTGCATATTATTCCATTGTGAATATATACATGTTTTTAAAAATCCATTTATCTGTTGATAGACATTTAGGTTGATTCCATACCTTAGCTATTGTGAATAGATCTGCAAAAAGTATAGGATGCAGGTATCTCTTATTTCCTTTCCTTTGGCTATATAACCAGTAGTGAGATTGCTGGATCATAAAGTAGTTACAGTTTTAATTTTTTTGTGAACCTACCATACTGTTTTCCATAGTAACAATATTAATTAACATTTTCATCATCAATGTACAAGAGTTCTCTCAAAAGCTTATTTTAAAGTACAGTTACTATAAATAAGTGAAACCTGTTTTAATAGAACCTGCAATTTCAAAAGGGCTAAAACAAAAGAGATCATCTATTTTACAAAGTATTTATTTTTTAACTCTATGTCATGGAAAGGAACTAAGTTTACTGACAAAGCAAAAAATAAAGTAACTTCATTAACCACGCTAATTTAGATTCCTCTTAAAAATGCCAAACTATATTTTATTACTTTTTCAATTACAATTAATCTAATTTTGAAGTTCTAATTAAATGCCTGAATGATAAAAAGTGTTCTTGTTTTAGTTTTTAAAGAATTAGTTGTTGTTTCGTTGACTGCAACATGAGACATGAATTTAGAAATTTATTCCTGAATTCAATAACAAAATATTAGGTTTTCAGTGATAATGTGATAAAAATTTTAGCAATTTTATGTATGTGTGTTGCTTTAACAGTGTTCTCCTCTAATATCGTGTAAAAAATATATATTTTCAGTTTAAACTGGTATGCATATTTTAAATTTGGGTGTGGAGACAGAGATGAATATTAGCACCATGCTTGCAAAATTTTAGTTACTTTCAATTTTTAGAAGTATTGCTTTGCTTCAACGGAAGCAAATGGCAATTACCACAGTTCAAGTTATCATTTAGATATTCTCTATGGTATCACATTTTACTCTATGAGAGTCTAACTCTGAGTTTATGTGCTGATATGTTATGTGCTGAGTTTATGTGCTGAATTATATAAAGATTTTTCTTCAAAACTTTTATGTTTACCTATATTTCCTAAATAATAGGTTTGACTTGGGGGAAAAAAACATTTGAAAAGTGATATTACCCCAAGTCATCAAAAACCATTATTACTTCACATAATTTTATTATTCTGAGAAGAGTATATTTAGTCGGTGGACATAACTGATACAAATTTTTCATCAATTTTTTTTTTTTTTTTTTTTTTTTTTACCAGGTGTGCCAGCACACACCTGTAGTCCTAGCCACTTGGGAGGGTAATTTGGGAGAATTGCTTGAGCCCAGGAGTTTTTTGTTTTGTTTTATTTTGTTCTTTTGAGAGAGATTTTTTTCTCTGCCACCTGGGTTAGAGTGCAATGGTGAAATCATAGCTCACTGCAACCTCAAACTACTAGGTTCAAGGAATCCTTCATCCTCAGCAACCTGAGTAGCTGATACTACAGACCTATCCTACCATGATTGACTAGTTGTTTTTTAAATCATTTATAGAGACAAGTTCTCACTATATTGCCCAGGCTACTCTTGAACTCCTGGTCTCAAGCAATCCCCTTGCCTCAACCTCCCAGAGTGCTTGGATTACAGGTGTGAACCACCACACCCGGCCTCCATCAATACATTTAAATAAGATACAGCAATTCTCTCATAATTCTTGTGTATTTGATTGAACAAATAGTGCTGGTTAACTCATGGAGTGAGTCAAAGCATTAGAAACATTGAACAAGTTCTAATATTATAAGATGTAGGTTTCATAGAGAAGACTGATAAAAATAAATATTAAAAGGTGAGCTACAGTTAAATCTCTGAAATATTGATTTTGGTCTTGTTTTTATAATTAGTTGATGTAAAAACTGTTATCAAGAAATGTTTACATCTCTTAAAAGAAATTATAATAGAAAGAAATTACTCTTTCAGGTGATCAAGCCTGCCCTATTATCTGTAGGGCATTGGACAAAAGTCTAATAGACATTAGACAAAGAAAGCTCATATTAAAGTTATGAATGAAGCTAAGAATTTGTTAAATAATTCATGATCTAACCTCCTACCTTGAAAAGTATACCTCTACAAACAAACAAAATTGAAGCATATATGGAAGATATGTTTCTTTTGTTTTATTTCCAAATATTGTGGGAGTACAAATGTTTTGGCAACATAAGTTGCTTTTGTGCCATTTGAGTCAAAGTTATGTGTGCACATCACTCAGATAGTGTGCATTGTACACATTAGGTGTGAATTTACCCATCCTCTCCTCTCTCTTCCCACCTACTTTATTTCTGATGAGTGTTATTTCCATATGTGCATGTAAATAGTGATTGATTAGTTCCAAGTTAATGGTGAATACATGTGGTGTTTTTTGGCATTCTTGTGATACTTAGAAGAATATACTCCAGTTCCATCCAGGTTAATACAAGAGTTATAAGTTCATCATTTTTTATGCCTGAATAGTACTCCATGTTATACATATAGCACATTATAATAATCCACTCATGTATTAATGAAAACTTGGGTTGTTTCCACAACTTTGTAATTGTGAATTGTGCTGCTATAAACATTCAAAATCAGGTATATTTTTTTAAATAAAATATATTCTCTTCCTTTGGGTAAAGATCCATTAGTGGGATTGCTGGATCAAAGAATAGGTCTAGTGTTAGTCCTTTGAGCTATCTCTATACTACTTTCCATAAAAGTTGTACTAATTTGAAGTCCCACTAACAGTGTATGAACGTTTATATCAATCTACATCCATGCCAGTATTTTTTTCCAGACTTTTTGTTAAAAACCATTCTCATTGAAGTTGAGTGATATCCCATTGTGGTTCTGATTTACATTTTCATGATGATTAGAGATGTTGAGCATTTTTTCATGTTTTTGGCCATTAGTCTATCTTCTTTTGAAACATTTCCATTCATGTAAATTTTTTAATGGAGTCGTTTGATTTTTTTCTTGCATATTTGCTTGAGTTCTTTGTGGATTCTTGTTATCAGCCCTTTATTGGATGTGTAGCATGTAAATATATTCTCCCGTTCTGTAGGTTGTCTATTTGATCTAATGATAATTTTCTTGGCTGTGCAGAAGCTTTTTAATTTGTTCAGGTCTCATTTATTTTTATTGTTGCTATAATTGCTTTGGGGATCTTCTTCATAAATTCTTTGCATAGGCTGATGTTTATAGGAATTTTTCCAACATTTTCTTCTAGAATTCATATAGTTTCATGCCTTAGGTTTAAGTTTGTTATTCATCATGACTTAATTTTTGTGAGTGGTTATCAGTGTGAATCCTATTTTAGTCTTCTACATGTGGATATCCAATTTTCCCAGCACTATTTATTGAATAAGAATTCTTTTCCCCATTGTATGTTTTTGTCTGTTTTGTCAAAGATCAGATGGTAATATGAGGATGATTTTATATTTGGGTTCTCTGTTCTCTGTGTGTTCTGTGTGTCTGTACTTGTGCCAGTAACATGCTGTGTCTGTTACTATAGCCATGTAGTATAGTTTGAAAGCTGGTAATTTGATGCCTCCTGATTTGTTCTTTTTGCTTAAGGAAAAAAAAGTTTGTGCCTACATGAGGTTCCATAAGAAGCATAGAATATTTTTTTCCAGATCTGTGAAAAATGACATTGATATTTTATTGGTGATTGCATTGAATCTATAGATCACTTTGGATAGTGCAAACATTTTAAAATGTTGATTCAGCTATTCCATGAGCATGATATGTTTTCCATATGTGTATGTCCTCTGCTATTTTCTTCCTCATTGTTTTAGAATTCTCCCTGTAGAAGTCTTTCACCTCCTTAGTTAAATATCCTTAGTTAAATATATTCCTAGGTATACATTTGTTTTTATTGTGAAAAGTATTGATTGAGTCTTTAATTTGGTTCTCAGCTTGACTGTTATAGACATATACAAATTCTATTGATTTGTGTACATTCATTTTGTAACTTAAGACTTTGCCAGGAATCTCTTGGAAGAATCTTTGAGGTTTTGTACACATAAGATTATATCATCAGCAAAGAGTGATAATTTGACCTCTTCTGCCCTTATTTGGGTAACCTTGATTTCCTTTTCTTGCCTGATTGCTCTGGCTAGGACGTCCACCATTATGTTGAATAAAAGTGGTGATAGTGGGGAACCTTGTATGGTTCCAGTTCTAAGTTGGAATGTTTTCCATTTTTCTGTTTTCAGTGTGATATGGGCTATGTGTTTGTCATATATGACTTTTATAATGTTGAGGTAAGTCCCATACCTATTATGTTAAGCATTCTCATCATGAAAGCATGCTGAATTTTGTCAAATGCTCTTTCTATGTCTAATGTAAGGATCATATTGTCTGTGCTTTACTTCTAGTTATGTAGTGAATTACATTTATATATTTGTTTATGTTGTACCATCTATGTATCTCTGGGATGAAGCCTACTTGGTTGTGGTGGATTATTATTATTATTTCTTTTGATGTGCAATTGAATTCAATTTGCTGAGATTTTATTGAGAATTGTTTGCATCTACATTCATAAAATATTGATCTTTAATTGTTTTTCCTTTTTTTTTAATTTTCTTTTTTTCTTGAGTTCTTTCCTAGCTTTGATATCAAGAGATATTGGCTTCATAAGACAACTTGGGGAGGATTACTTTTTTCTTGATGTTGTGGAATAATTTCTGCATGACAGGCACCAGTTCTTTATAGATCTGGTAAAATTCAGGTGTGAAACCATCTATGTGCAGGATTTTTTTTGTTGGAAGGTTTTTTTTTTTTCCTATTGATGCTAAACCTAAGGCATGAAACTTTAAGAATCCTAGAAGAGGATGCTGGGAAGATCCTTTCAGACATCGGCCTAGGCAAAGAATTCTTGAAGAAGACCCCCAAAGCAATTAATGCAGCAACAAAAATAAACAAATGGGATCTGATCAAATTAAAAATCTTCTTCACAGCCAAAGAAACTATCACTAGGGCAAATAGGTAACCTACAGAATGAGAGAAAATATTTGCTCTCTACACCTCTGACAAAGGTCTGATAATAAGAATCTTCCTAGAACTCAAAAGAATTAACAAGAAAAAATCAAACAACCCCATTTATAAGTGGGCAAAACAGATGAACAGAAACTTTTCCAAGAAGACAGAATAATGGCCAACAAACATATAAAAAAATGTTCAACACCTCTAATCATTAGAGAAATGCATATCAAAACCACAATGAGATACCACCTAACCCCAGTGAGATTGGCCCCTATCAGAAAATCCCAAAACAACAAATGCTGGCAAGGATGTGGAGAGACAAGAACACTCTTACACTGCTGGTGGGACTGCAAATTAGTGCAACCTCTGTGGAAAAGAGATTTTTTATAATATTTATAGATCATATTTTGTATTTCTTTGGTAATAGTTGAATTTTCTCCTTTTTCATTCCTGGTTGAGCTTATCAGAGTTCTTTCTTGTCTGCTTCTGGTTAATCTTGTAAGAGATATGTCAATTTTGTTTATCTTTTCAAAGAACCAACATTTGTTTCATTCATCTTCTATATGGATCCTTTGTTATCAATTTCATTTAGTTCTGTTCTGACTGTGGTTATTTCTTTCTTTCTTCTGGGTTTGGGATAGGTTTGCTCCTCCTTTTCCATTTCCTTGAGATGATTTACTAGATTGTTGACTTGTGATCTTTCTGTCTTTTGGATGTAGGAATTTATGGCTGTGAATTTTCCTCTCAGGACTGCTTGAGCTATATCCCACATATTTTTGATTACTTGTGTCCCTTTTATCTTTTAGTTCAGAAAATCTTTTGATTTCCATCTCAATTTCTTTCTTCACCTGACTATCATTCAGCAGTAGCTTGTTTAGTTTCCATGATTTTGTGTAGACATGAGTGCTTCTGTTGGAGTTGGTTTATAATTTTATTCTACTGTGGTCTGAGAAGAAGCGTAATATAAGTTCTGGTTTTTGAAATTTTTTGAGACAGATTTTGTGGCCTAGGATAAGGTAAACCTTATAGAATGTTCCATGAGTTAATGAGAAGAAAGTATACTCAGTCATTTTGGGGTATAATGTTTTATAAATGTATGTTAGGCTCATTTCTTGTAGAATTCCATTTAGGTTCATTGCTTCTTTATTTTCTGTTTGGAGGATCTGTCTCATTGGGTGAGTGGGTTTTTGAAGTCCCCAGATATTGATATTTCAGTGTAGCTATTTATTATTTAATTTAGATTGAGGAGGATTTACTTTATGAATCTGGACACACATATATTAAGTGCATAAATATTTATAATTGTTATATCCTGTTGTTGAATTGTTCTCTTTACCTTTATATAAAGACCATTTTTGTCTTTTTTACATTTGTTGATTTGAGTTCTATGTTATCTGACATGAGAACTGCTACACCAGCTTTCTTTTGGTTTCCTTTGGCATAAAATATTGATTTCATCCCTTCACTTTGAGTCTGAGTGAGTCTTTTTGTGTTAGATGTGTTTCCTGAGACTGCAGATAGTAGGCTCATATATTTCTATCCATTCAACTAGCCTGCGTCTCTTGAGTGGGGACTTCAAGTCATTCACCTTTATTGAAATAATCATACATGGGGTGGATTTTTGTTCTTCTTGTTGAGTAGTATTTTATTGCTGTCTTTTAACGCTTGAGCCATTGTGGTATCTGGGTTCTGACCTTTAGCTTGGGTGATTTTACACTTAAGGGTGTCTATTGTGCTTATCCATGTATAATAAATGCATATCTGAATGTTTCCTGCAGTTCAGGTCTGGTCTTGACAAATTCCCTCTGTGTTTGTTTGTCTCAGAAAGTTTCTATTTTCCCTCATATAACAAACTTAGTTTTGTTGGATAGAAAATTCTAGGTTGGGCATTATTTTGTTTTAGAAGACTGAGAATGTGGTTCCAATCTCTTCTGGCTTGTAAGGTCTCATTTGAGAAGTCTGCAGTTAGTCTGATAGATTTTCCTTTGTAAGTAACCAGACGTTTTTGCCTTACTGCTTGTAGGAGTGCCTCTTTCATGTTTACTTTGGCCAGTCTAACGACTGTGTGTCGTGGTGACTGCCTCTTTGTGATGAATCTCCTTGTAGTCCCTTGACCTTCCTGTATCTTGATATCCAGATCTCTAGCAAGGCCAGGAAAGGCTGCTGGGGAAGAAGCTGTGGCTCACAAGTCTATTGGACCAAGCTGCACTCCCTATTTTTCCTTCAAATTAATTTTCCAACCCTTGGGTATTTTCTTCTTCACCCTCTGGGATATGTATGGTTATTTCATTTGTCTTCATTACATAATCCCACATTTATTACAGGCTTTGTTCATTTCTCTTATTTTTCTGTTCTTTTCTTTGACAAATTTGTTAAGCTCAAAGGTGCTATCTTGAAGTTCTGAAATTCTTTCTTTTGCCTGATCTAGCCTATTCTTAAGCCTTTCCATTGTGTTTTGTAATTCCTTGGATAAATTTTTCATTTTCAGAAGTTCTGTTTGGTTTTTCTTTATTACTTCCATTTTTTTTAGAGAATTTTTCATTGATTTCCTGCACTGTGTTTGTGACTTCTTTGTGTTGGGTTTCTATTTTCTATTATATCTCATTGAGCTTCTTTATAATCCATGCTTGAAATTCTTCATCTGTCATTTTAATATTTTGTTTAGGTTGGTATCCATTGGAAAGAGTCACTGTTTTGTTTTAAGTATAACTTTTTACTTTGATTTTTTATATTTCTGGAGTTGTTTTGCTGTTTCTTTTTCATCTGGCCTCTCAATCAACAGCTTAGGGTATTAGGACTGCCTTAGGGGCCTATCTTCAAGACACCAAAGATTTATCCCTGACCATGTCAGGGAGAGGAGTACTGATTCTGAGTTACCTTTGCAATGCTCTAGTGTGTTTGATGATCCTCTTGGGTTACCTCTGACCTGTTGTCTTCACCTCTTCCCAACAGTGAGTACTGAGTTATTTTCCTTAGCTCAGTCTCTGAGATGGTGGCTGGAATTTCTGGGATCAAATCCTCTGCTCCGTGTTTGCTTGAGTTGGAGGGTGCTATATTTAGTGGTGGGGTTGTTCCCCATCTTTGATTGTATTTTTCATGGAAGAGCCAGATGCCAGGGAGTTGTTTTGTGCCCATGGTAAGCTCTGGTCCCCAGCTTTGCTACATTAATAGAAAGTACAGCTAAGATCAACATTTTCAACATTTTCTTTTAAAACATATGGTTTGTTTAAATGTGAGCTGAAATAAAAATTGTGACAGGAGCTAAAGTTAATAAACTGTGACAGTACAACTTCTATAATAAAAGAGTTATTTAGTTGAAATTTTTAAAGGAAATGGGTAATAAAGAGCATTTAAAATATAACCTAAAGTATATAGGAATTGTCTTATTATTTCACTGCCTATTGAAGAACTAAACTAATATTCAGTTCATTACACAGATACTTCTATGCCTCATTTCTCATTTTTCATTATGAAGGAAAACCAAAAAGTGATCATTTAAATAGAGTTAGAATTACTTCACTTTGTAAAAAAATAAGTACACATTTTTAAATGCAGATCCAAGTTAATAAAGTCCAAGTGATGAAAGAATATAAGCTAAAGACTTCTGAGGCCAGAATTTCCATTGCCAAATATATAAAACAAATTCAGTCTTAAAAGAAAAATTGTTATTGAGTAAAATGGTCTCTTTTGTGGTTGCAATGGAAGGAATTTTTCCATCTGTATTTAGAATTAATAGCCTCTGGAAAAAGAAATTGAATACAAAATGATTTTGCTACTAGGCAATATGTACATAGATATATTAACTACCTCAAGATTTAAAAAAAAAAAAAAAGAAAAAAAAACCAGAAGCAAAGTACATTAAATGAAACAATGATGAGTTAGATAACTATTGTGCACTACAGAAAGAAGATGGTAAGTGGTAAAACATTTATACAAAGTCAGGTACCTCGTAGATACTAGTAAGTGCAGTATAGAACAAATTTAAGAATGCTGTTAGCTAGCTACCTAGGTAGTGACCTTAAGGATTTTTTTTTTTTAGAATAGACTAGTTTACAGATGATATTTGCAAGAGAGAAATGAATATAGGAAACTATAGGGACCCAGAAAATGTCAAGAATAATGAAAACCTTTGTTGGTATAAGCTCTTTGACCATTACATGAGTATAGAAATTTTTTAAAAAATGAAAAACAAAACAAAACTTAAAAGGAGGATAGAATCACATAATCTTTAGAAGGAAGAAGACTTAAATATCAGTTTGGCTGACCTCCTAAATATTAAACAAATTTCTAGAGAAATGTGAATATATGTGTTCCAAGGAGAATATAGTTACTTTAAACAGTTGATTACATTTTAAGGCATATTTTCACAGATCACAATAAAACACTACTTAATTTTTAGCATATATTTTGTAATAATTGGCAAGCTAAAATTATATTATATTTTTTATTGTATGTGTTGTTAAAATATTATTAATAATTGTTTTAGCTGCATTAGTTTGCTTCTTACCTAGAATTTTTGCAGGAAAAGCTGGATTTAAGTAATTAACCTTGACAGCTAAACATTATACATAATTGGGTACCAACGTATATTGTATATCAAATCTCCATTCAGAACCCATGAGGAGAAATATGATTTGATTAATAATAAGTTTTTAATGATGAGCTACAACCACCTGCTAAAGGGGCACCAGAAAATAATAACTTTTAGTGAGTATAAAAAGTATAATTTCTAGAACATTAACTTCTTAGAAATATTAATTAATCATATTCTTAATCTACAGACTAAGATTAAGTGTAAGGAATATCATTTTTAATTTCTGACTTACAATTAAGAAAAAATCCCTGAGATGAAGAGTTAATAAAAGTATGCCTACGGTGACAAAATACCTTTTAAAGCATTTATTTAGTGACTTCAGTCAAATTTGCATATTAGGAAATTTATTGGCATTAAATGTGTTGTTTTCATGCAAAATTACAATTAAACTTTTAATTCCTTTGCTCATCCATTCATGGATGCAAAATTCTCTTAGCTACCTTTAATTTAGAAGACCGTTTTGTTTTTTATTATTTTATTTTGAAATATATGCTAATACAATTTTATCAGTATGTCTAGGAATTTTCCAATAGTAACAAATGTCTAAATAGTTTTGAAGGTTCTTTTCCTATGTGTTTATGCTGTGACTGTTGAAACATATTTATGAGGCAACTCTGGACTGAGCTGAATGATGATAAATTTCAGGGACAACTTCCAGGAAATAAATTGTAAAGAGACAAAGATAAAACTCATGAAAGAGGTTTCTGATTAAGTCCTGTGACCAATCCTACAAACATATTTCTTCACAAACTAATGCATAAGGTCTTTAGCATGATATTCAACATCTTCAAAATTAAGCCTCTTCCTCATGATGTTGTACAGTAATCAAGTATCCTAAATTCCTTGCATAAACTACCTTGTTCACAGCATTGAGGTTCTTCCATGCATCTGTCTTTGCCTAGAATTTCTGTATTACAAGGCTCCCAACTTTTAAATTGTGATAATTCCAACTCTTCCTTCAAGACACAATTTTAAATAAGGCAGAGCAATATTCGCCACATCTCCCAACTTTGCTAATAATCCTATGCTCCCATATATAACTAACTTTGTAATTATCAGATTTGATTATATCCTATAATAGTGTAATAATGGATACTCATAAATGTAATTATTCATGATATGATTACTAAATGACAACTATCTACCAATCACTGGACCTGGTCCTGAAAATTGAAAGATGAAAAGAAACAACCATATTAGAATACCATAGGGGAAGAAATGCCTAATATTTGTGGAAAGAACTGAAGGATGCCTTGCAGTTTTTCAGGGAGCATATATAAAGCCAAAGATGTATAAAATAAAAACTATTTCATGTTCACTTTTATTATTAAAAATGATAATGAATGACATAATTCTTAAATGAGAAGTGAGACTTAAACTTTTTAGATTTCCCTCAAGAATTATGAAAATTTCTTTCTAAGTTTGGGGCTAAATGATATCTATACGAAACTGTAGTTTTAAAGAAAAATAGAAACAAACATAAAAGCACTTGCTTTCTACCTATGCAATGGATTAAGAATCTATTACTATACATAAAGAAGAGGGAAAAAAACCCAACCATTTTAAAAATAAATTACATTATCTATCAATATGTTACAAGAAGTTCTCTTTCATACTTAACAAATTATTTCTCTCATTGTGTTTAATTACTCATACTTTTAATATGTATTTTGTTTTATACTTTTTCTAAAGGTATAGAGAAACTGTTGGTTGCTATTCTTGGAATGATTCTTCAGGCTACCAAAAATAAATGTCAAATAAATTCTTTGTCTTTGCAAAGGCTTTTAAATATTTTGAGATCTAATGCTACATCAAGTAGACCAATTTTTCCATGAGTTAAATGTTTTCCGAATATAATTAATCTACTTTAAAGGAAAAAAAATATCAATTTTCCTATGGAATCAAGAATGCCATAAGTAAAAAGGGACACGAATTGGTGAAAATACTTGAGAAATGTTATTTTCCAATATCTTTTGAAACACACCAATCATAATATTAGCTAACATTTACACTTACCATGGGCTAGCCATATCTAAAACCAACTCAAAATGGCTTAAGGACTTAAATGGAAGACTAGAAACTATAAACTACTAAAAAACACAGGAAAAATGTTTTAGATCATTGGTCTGGGCAAATATTTTAGGAATAAGACTTTAAAAGCATAGGGAACAAAATAAAAATGGACACCTGGGATTATATAAAACTAAAAAAAAAAAAAATTTCTGCCCAGCAAATTAAACAATCAACAAAGAGATGGATTACAGAATGGGAGAAAATATTTGCAAACTATAAATCTAACAAGAGATTAACATCCAGAACATACAAGGAATTCAAACAACTCAACAACCAAATAAAATAAAATAATATAATATAATTTTTAAAAGAGCAAAGAATCTGAATGGAAATTTCTCCAGAGAAGACACATAAATGACGATCAGGTATATGAAAATTATTGAACACCATTAATCATTAGGAAAAATCAAATCACACCATAATGAGATGTCATCTGACTCTGGTTAGAGTGGCTATTGAAAAAAAGATAAAGGAAGAATGGGGAAAAAAGGAATTCTTATGCACTGTTAGTGAGAATGGAAATTAGTATAGCCATTATGGAAAAAAAAAATATTAAGGTTCTTCAAAAAACTAAAAATAAAACTACCCTATGATCCAGCAATCTTACTACTGGGTATACATCCAAAGGAAAGGAAATCAGTGCATCAAAGAGATTGTAGTATTATTTGCAGTAGCCAAGATATGAAATCAACCTAAAGTCTACCAACAGATGAATGGTTAAAGAAAAAGTGGCATATATACACATTGGAACACTATTTAGCCATAAAATAATAAAAGCGTTTCATTCATCATAACATGAAAGAGTCTAGAGTTCATTACGTTAAGTGAAATAAGCCAGGAAAAGAAAGGTAAATAAATACTGCATTTTCTCACTCATATGTGGAATATTGAAGTTAACAACAATTTGTTGTATGTTTTCAAATAGCGAGATGAGAGGATTTTTAACATTCCCAACACAAAGAAATATTACTGTTTCAGGTGATAGATTTGCTAATTACTTTTATTTGATCATTATATGTTATACACATGTATCAAAATATCACACTGTATTCCATAAATATGTACAACTGCTACATGTCAATTAAAACTAATAATCTTTAAAAAACAATAAAAATTTAAGATTTGTCTTTTCTGCATTAGAGTACAAATGATATTTCATTAACAAAATGTGACTTTCTTGAATTTCTTTAAGAACATTTTCATAAATATCAATTTAATGAAGTCTGTCATATAAAAATTACATTTGCCTTCACTGTGGTACAAATGACGGAGGAAAATTTTAAATTACTTAAATTTAAGGCAGAACATTTGCGGAAAAAATGGAACTAGATATAACTTATTATATCAGTGGAAAATTTATTTCTATAATCAGAATAAGGGTGTGAGAAGTAATTTTATCATTGGTATAGGCTTCAGGCCTCGTTTAGAAATTCTATTTTTATAAGTTATTAAATTGCTGCTATATTGATATTTACATTATCTTCATAAAATTTTGCCTTAAAACTTTATTTGTTGTTTCCTTTATTTACTAAGGGAAAAAAGAATAGACAAAAATATTTTTAAAAATACTTGAAAAGACGGGCACTTGGGTTGTTTCCACGACCCAAGGGCCCGTCAATTCATGAGTGGATTGTTAAAATTTGGTAGATGTTCACAATGGAATATTACTCAATTTTAAGAAATTATGGTGAGCTAGCACCACTTATATTATCCGGGATTAAGTTTAAGCCCATTATTCAAAGTGAGGTGACACAAGACCTGAAGAATGGGCCCCACTTGTACTCGCCATCAAATTGGTATTGACTGATTAACACTATGGTGCT